>JAYRBW010153387.1:0-14147 GCA_036023295.1 Invenusta paracnida | reverse complement strand
CTCATATTTAAAATAATATTTAAGAATTATTTTTCTTTCTTCAAATGACAATCTTTCTCTAGCCTGCATTGTTGCTTATGCTTGCTACGTTACAATTTACTAGACTTATATACTAAAATATAAATTCCAAACAGGAATTTTCAATAGCTATATATAACTAGACTCCGAAATGGAATTTCCAAAAGCTAAATAAAATCTTATGTACATATAAGTGTTAAATAAAATTAAATAAGAAAGTGTATACGTCTTTTTGAACCTCCCTGTACATCAAATTACAAGCAACTCGAAAACGGAAGGTTTTAGACCCGACAAATGTAAGAACAATAGACTTAAGTTTGACATTAATAAGTAATCTACAAATATATTCAATATTGTTTCCGTACTCTCAGCTAGAAAATTGCGTATTTCTAGTAAACGAAAGCTTTCATATAATATTATAATAAATTCTAAATGAATAAGTAAAATTTTAAGTAAAGAGCGAACTCATTTTTACAAATTCCATTCAATGAACTACTTTTTGTTTACAAATGCATTTTTATAGAATTCGGCTCTATTACTTTTATAGAGACAAACATTGGAAGATAGTGTATGTATTGTGTATATGTATAATGTTTCCAATGATAATGAAAACACTGTTTCGGTAATCTTTCACAAAATAAACTATTCAACAATAATTTAGTGGTCTATAATTGATGAATTGTCTTCTTATCATTACAAGAAATTCCCTTTTCACTAAAATCGCTAAGTATTCAGAAATATGTATCAATGAACCATCTCTGTATACAAATAATCTTAACATGTATAATATAATATGTATTACTAATTATCTTTACTTATCTCTATTTGCTATGCTTAACCTTAATCGCCTGTCTGTCATACTCATACACACACAATATATAAATATAAATGTAGGTTAGACTAATTTTACAATTTGTACAATTAAGTAAACAGTTATTATAGAAATAATGGACTGACTGAAAATCTGAATGTTTTAAATATAATGATTTATCAACTTTTAAATATGTAAATGACTTAAAGGAATTACATTTGTGGTTGTACCTACATGTATGCAATATTTTATGAAATTCCAAAATACATAATTCGAGATATTCAAGATATAATTTTATATATACATATATTATAATAAATAGATCTTCAAACTACTAATTGTTTATAAAATGAAAAATGAGTGAATATAGATGTCGAATTAATTAACACAAAACACCGTATTTTGTTTATTATATTTGCGATGTCGAGAAACATTTGCCTTCGTATTAAACCATTATACAGCCTGCACCTATTCTTAATAATATAAATTCTTACTCTTAATATTATGCTGGGTGTTTAATTATATTTAAATATGTATATTTGTATTTCATAAAGAATAATTTAGATTCGTATTTCGCTAAAGAATTATAGTATATCTAGGTCTTTTAAGTAATTTACCGTTTACTTTCCTACTTAGAATTATATAAGTAACTCATATAACTATAGCATATTATGTACATTTAATTGTATATTTTAAAGTATATTAACATATTTATTTGTTGATCGTACAATTTTACCATTGTTCAAATGAAATTTAAATGTTTTTTACAATATATATATATATATACATAAATGTTATACATAGTTAAGTATATTTATTGAATAACTCATTAATACTATAAAAAATTGTTTAACAATAAATTGTAAGACTTTCGTTTCCTATAAACATTATCAAGCAGAAAGAGAGTTAGGTTAAATCCAGGGACTACTTTAATATAACTTAAAGTATTCCCTGGTTAAATCGTTGTCAAATCAAAACATTATTTTTTTATTATTATAGTAATTTATCATTATTTATTATCAATTCAAAATAATAGGTATATAATATCATTCCGACTCAATATTCAATATTGATCATATGTTAATTTTCCACCGTCAGATCCCGTACTGAACAATACATACCAACTTTACTTGAGTGAATGTCGGGACGCCTTGTACATCAAATACCCAGAAAATCAAACAACACCGCACATTCTTTTGGATTGGACGCTAATCAAAGGACAATTGACAGCCTATAGGAAAGAGGTAGGCAAACATACAACGACTACATATTATGTACAAAGTTATCATAATGCAATGTACATAATCATTTTAAAATGTTTTATATAACTACCTTCTGAATAACTTAATGATGCCTATAATTACTATACTCCCTAATATTCAAACGACTTATCCCATTACGCAAGCATGATGCGCTGTATCCAGTAGGTATAATATAGTTAACAATCATCTACATCTATACGATTAGAAGGTACATTGTCTACGGTTCAACTCTCATGATTGGTATGAAGGAAAAAGACGCCAAATAGTTAGAAAACTCAAATTCGAGTTTTGATAGCAGTTTACAATTCGAACACTATTTCTTCATATATGTATATTAGAACTATTACAACAAAGAAAAATTACACAGTCGACTCAATTGATCCTCAAAACATCAAAAGACAAAGATCACTTCTTTCATCGCCTAATTCTTTAATAGTTGAACTGAAACAATGCTATTGTCGTACTTCAAAAATACTTCATTCTTTCATTCCCGGAGTCTTACACAACCTTCTACATCAACTATTTCCTCAATTTTCTTTCCATAAGTTTGTCGGTATGAGTTGTTTTTTTATAAAAATGTTGTTAGTATGTTATGTATCTTATAGCTATACAACTTTACAAAAAGTTATTCTTAAACATTTTCATTCTCTAATAGTTTGATAGTCTCTGTCAACGATGTTACCATTTTTATTTTATAAATGTTTATCGTTTATATTGAATCTAGTTTTCTTTCACAGGAGGAATTCAATTCCATTTTCTTCTAAATATGCGTTATGTTATTTTATGTTATAATCTTATCTTTTCTTTCAATATATATTGTCACTATATCTGTGTTTATAATTTTAATGTATACATACATATCTTATTGCTTTAATTATTGTTGAATGGTCGTTAAGTAAATTAACTTTTAGAAACTTAGCTAGAGTTAATTATTTGTCATTAATTATTAATTATTATGCAGTTAATACTTAACAGCTGTAAGTTTTGTGCTTCTGTATCAACTTCAATTATTGTATTACTTTTTGTTATAAGGCAAACATATTATTATTTATTCATTAATTATGCACAGAAGACTTTGATCGTCAAAAGTGTTAATTACATTATAGTTGCATTTACTGAATAAATGCATATATATGCAAGTCATACATAATGTTGCAAATATTATGCCAATTTTGTTGCTTTGTTATACTGTACACAAATTGATTTATGAAATTTACATTCATAAATGTGTATACTAAATAATATATATGGGCTTGCATGAAGAGGTTTTCTTTATAATATATATATATATACTAGTATAAATTTAATAATAGGGATAAGGAAGTCTTAAATTATAAAATGAAAAGTATGTTTTGCTCTATATACAAAGCTCTGTGTCATGAATAACAGGTATAACCGGTTATATAATAACTTAATTCTGATTTTCTCTTGCTCTAAAACAACTTATTTGTTTTATTATAATATTCACTTTCTACGTTATGAGTCTCATTTTTTATAATAATATGGTATAAATATATAAATATATAAATATTCTAGTTTTATAAAATTTTTATTAAAAAAATGTACAATTCATTTTACGATTATTCCTTATTACTTGTATATAATTTAACACATCTACTATTTAATTTGATCAATTATACATGTATACCTAAAATAATACATACTAAACTAAGCAATATTTTAAAGACTACTTCAACTGCTTCGGCTCTGCATTACAAGGTAAATTGTAAATTGTAGATCAATAATGCCATTTAGTTTCATAAACAAGTTTCATTGGCAAAATTCGGAATATTTTTATTTGTAGCAAAATAATTTCTTAAACTGAACTATTGTAAACGCATTATACAGATATTGATAAAACAAATTCTGTCTTAAAGTGATGGCAAAAAGGTAAAATGTAAATCTCTTTCATGTAATTAAGATAATTAATATCTGTTAACTCTTAAACGCAGCATAAGAATGGAGTGGCCAAGCTGTACTTTCTGGTTGAGAATCCGATAGAAGACGAAAAACAGGAGACCTTTTTCACATTCACTGTTAAGAATGATCCTGATCCTCCAAATATATTCCTAGCACGAAATGGAGACAATCTTTACTTGAACACTGCAACTGAGACTGTACAGGTAATAGAGTAATTTGGTTAAGATATTGAAAAAACATTATACATAAATTATAAATATATGTATGTATATAATGCACATCTAATTTTAGTATAGCTTATTTTTAACTTGAGAATAATCTAAGAAGGCAAGTAATGACCGAGAATATATATTCGCCTCTTGTCATCAGTAGATTATAGACGATAATAAAATTAAATATATTGTAGAGTAACATAAGAATGCAATAAGATCAATAATAAAATAGTAAGATTAAGTATATAAGACAAATGAACGTGGATAAATGCGTAAAAACGAGTAAGGGAAGTGATTAATTGTAGAACAAAATAGTATAGGATTATAAATAACGTTTAATAAAACGAAAAATGCAAAATTAGACAGCGTTAGGGTGGCGAGTAATTAAGAATTACCAGGGAAGGTGTAGGTTTTTGAAGAATCGTTTGTGGACACAAGAGGGAAGATTATAAATTCGGATGATTACTGCTTCCAAAGTAAGTAAGAAATATTAATGAGGAGATTTAGCCAAAATTAAAAAGCACGTATCAGAGTTACATGCATGTTTAAAGTCCAAAATATTTTATTAATTATTATTAAGGATTGTTAAGCAATGCCTAAAATAAACTTTTAAAGAGAAATGTTAAAGCAATGAAATATTATCAGTAACCATTTTAATCACAACATATTTTAAACTCTTTTTAGTCTTAAATATGTCGTATATGTAATATATATATATTTTATTTAAAAATGGACTATTTTGTGAAACATATGAAGCAATAAATGTTAACAATTTATAGTTTTGCCCATATTATGTCTGCCTTATATGAAAAGAGATAAATTGTTATATACGGACATATGAAATGCTTGTATAACGAACTTAAGGCCAACAAACTGAGTAAAACATATTACAATTGGATTAAAACAACATAAACATTTATAGTACAGAATTTAAATCAAGACAAATTATGCAACAGAACGGCAAGCAGTGAGATTGTTATTCGGATAAAGTCCTGTAGATATGAGGAAAATTTAAAGTCTGAAATAATTAGTTCCCTTCTTAAATTTCAGAAAGTAAGTTAATACCAAAAATATATTTTCGTGTCTTCTCATCAGTGGACTACAGATGATAATAAAATCAACTTTAGATTAACTTAAAAAACCAATATAAATATAAATATTAAATTAAATTAATCAATTAATTCATAAATTTAAATTTGGAATCAAGGAACAATAACCGCTTTATATTGTGTAATTGTTATCTTATAATTAACTTTTTATAAAATTCTAACAAAATATATTTTATTTCTGCAAGTATAGACTGTCATTGAGCAGGACACAGAAAGCGTTGATTTTCACATCGGAGCCTTCGATTACGACACCGATGACAGACTTACGCTGAATCTTCATCAACCCAGCCAATACGGAAGTAGTGACGTCACAGGACTAGTCAATAACAGTCTTCCACCGCCGCCAAAGGAATCATGCTCTTCAACCACCGGATCTTCTGGTATTGCTCAAGGTGCTGTTGCTGGGTCCGCCGTCGCAATGGTGCCGTATCCCTGCAACTTTCGGGTGATGTACCCGTCGGATGAGGTGTCCTGGATTTCAGGCTGGCTTCGGTACAAGCCGAAAAAGTTCTATTTTGGGAACGACTCATTCGCGTTCACGATTACCGATGGAAACAGTCTCCCCTCGCGTTTGACAGTTAATATTGGAGTTCTTGCCAATCCCTGTCAGAATGGAGGCGTCTGTAAAGGTGAGATTCAATTTGAGTGCTACAAAAGGGCGGATAGGAGTAGTCGCACAAACTGTGATAAACGTGTATTTTCCACGCTTTAACCCTATAACGGGAGGGGGAGAATCCCGCATTTTTGTTAAGATTTTTAAATGAACAAATGAGGCTTCCGTGACTTTACCCAAAATATGTTTTACAACTTTTAACGCTATATTCATTATTGTACATCCAATGAGGTGACCAAAGACTCTAAAATGCACTCCTTTGTATTATTTTTAGTAAAATATACTTTTTATATAAAAACATGCGTTTTAGAATTGTCAAAATTATTCTATTTAGAGTAATAATTAATTTTTTTACAATTCTGTAAGTACATAAAAAAATTTTTCAAGCAAAAATAGTTATTTATCTTATAATTTTTTTTAATGATGAAAATTAATAATCTTACCTACTTTTTATTTAAAATATATTTTAGTCATTTTTCAATGGGATGTATAATAAAACATATTTGTTTAAGTACATGCAAAAGTTTAAATCTCAACTCCATTAAGAAATTTTAAATTATAGAGGGCCTAAAAAGCCCCTCCCCCCTCGGATATGATGCGCAAAAAAGGTCAGTATGAATAAGGTTAATATAATAAAGTCTAAACTTATTGAGATACTAAAGATATTCAATGATATTAAGACTTTGTCCAATTTGAACTAAGAGGTCATTGCGAACGAAGCATAAACACACACGCATGTGTTAAATACCTCCGAAACATCTTCAATGTTGCTACATGTATTGGTAACATAGTATTTAACATAATATATTATTTTTGTATAACACATTTTTTAGTAACGCACTTTATGACTCATATGTAAAATATTCTATAATATTTTTCAGTCAACAATACTTTTTGCCTTCATTACCGATATCACATTAAATTTATTAACTTCTGATAAGTTAAGTGTCGCTTTTAAAGGAATAAACGCTTGTAGAATGCCGTGGTTAAATAAGTCCGCGGTTGTGTATGGCAGAGGTTGAATGAAACCACTATATTTATAAGCATTCCTATATTTCTATTGTATAGCTCGACTTATGCCAACAGGTCGCAGGGATAATATTGAATAATATAATCATCTGGACATGCAATAGAAGATAATCATTGTTCAATTCATAGAGATCTAAATCTAAATTTCTTATATATGGTAAATTATTCAAAATTTAACCCCTTCTTTTTTATCGATTTTTCTGGTGTTTATAATAATATGGTTAGACAGTCAATAATAATATAATAATTGTTCGTCTAACTAAAACAGCTAGAATCCTAAAAAAGATTACCTTAAAAGATTAGCTGATGGCAGTCTAATTTCGTATTAAATTTCTTTAAATGCACTTCAAGTTGAATATGATATTTAAATCTAAGGGTACAAGGTAAGTGTATGTAATAAAGTATTGTTATATTCCCGATAAATAAAACGACCGCACTTTAAGACAATCATATACACTAGTATCATGCCACCGAACCTTAGAATTACATACCAAACCTTTCATCATCTATAGTTGGAGTATGCATACTTCGTTCCTGAATTTGCTAAACGTGTTGTTATTAGTAAAACAGGTGGTGGCTTTGAAGAGGAGTTTAATAAAAAAAATTATCGTTTGTATTTGTATTTGTATTTGTATTTGCTGTCAATTTGTTGATTTATTTTTAATAAATGAAAACTTGTTTTTAAATTTAGATTTATTTATAATATTTTTAAGCATTGTGACATTTCATTTAAAAAATATACTTTAAAGTATTTATTGATTTGCTTAAAATTTTATAAACAATATTAGTATAGAATATACCAAATTTGTTGTATAATCATTTACTATAAATACAATCATCCATTTTAAGTAATAATTATAGTTAGCGATAGTAAATTAGTAATAACATTGAAAGAGAACGTTTTGAACACTGTAACATCTTATATTCCTCTATAAAACACCTTTTCAAAATACTCAGTTCTTACCTTACAAAATAAACACAAAAAATGCGTAATTTATATTTTATATTGCTATAAAATTGAATTGAATTACGTTAATTTAGATAAAATTGCACTAATTTAAATATGATCGTGTTCTTTAGTAATACATATATATACGGAAAAGAAAAAATAGCTTGAATCTCAAATAAGATTAAAACTAATTCGTGAATATTGGTTTTAAATATGGCAAAATTAAAATTAATTTTCAAGAGACGCACAATCAGACAAGTTAGATCATAAAGATATAATCATAGGTTTGACATTGATTATTACATTGGTTATCTATATACTTTAATCTTTAAGACTGAAGTCAATTAAGAAGTCTAAAAAGTGTTTGAATCGCCAGGCTTTTACATACATATCTACACACTTGTATGATTACTGATGAACATATGATATGCAATATTGTAATACATTTGTTTGTACAAAGTGCATTCAGTTAATTATATGTATACCTTGCTTTTGAAAAAATAAATTATTTTCAATGTATAAGGCTAACTAACTAATCTATAAGATATACAAACATTTGTACGTAACAAGATAATAATTAATGGTAAATTCATTATTCATTATTCTAAATACTATTTATTATATTGCATTAATATATTCTATTACTAAAAGCTAAATAAATATATTTTTAGAAATAGAGAAATAAACTTAATGCAAAAATAGCACAAATGCTTCATATAATCGTTCAATACAATACTTTTAAATGATAGTAGGTAATACTTTTTAATTTGTTTGTGTGATATATTCTGCGACATATTAATACATTTTGAGTTGGTCTAAATAGCTTTTATTTCTGGTAGAAGGAAGCATCCAATTCGCTGAGTCAAAACAATAACAATAAAAATCAAACATAAGAAAATAAGATTCAATTAAAGTATTACGTTTCGGTCTCAACAAGAGACTATTTTAAAGGGAAATACCAAGCAAGACCATTATCAGTCATCATATTGAAATGTTGGCGTTTTACTTTTATTCAAATAAATCTTATTTTATTATGGCCGTTTTTTATGTTAGTATTATCTTTATTAATCTGGTTTCCAGCTTAGAACGATTATCTGTAAATTTTTATTAGTTTTACAGATATTTTAAAACAAAAGATAATAAAGTTAAATTTACGTTTAATTTTTATGAAAATATTAAACATATATGAGCTACATGACGTATGAGCTAATGATAAAATTTGGGTTTTGAATTTCTAAAATGGTATAACTTCCCATCTCTTATTAAAATTATTTTGTTTTACATTATAAAAAGATGCTCTTTTATTTAAAACAAAACATATTTGTCGTTATACTTTGAAATAGTTTATTGCAAATTATAAGAATCTTATTAAATTTAATTAGTCTATGATATTCTTGATATTAAACTAGGTATAGATGATTAATATCTTTATGAAGCGTATCTGTTCGTTATATTATATCTCTCGCTAAAATTTACGTCACAATGTGTTACTGCAGTAAGCACTGTAAAACCTTGAAAAGAAATTGTTAAAAAAAATGTTTCAACAAAAGACCATGTTCTGCACAAACTCCTGCCGTCTCGAAATGATCACACATACCCGACTCGGTCACGATCAACCACTCATGACAGGCAACTACCTACCGTGACCAGCCAGAACTCTAAAAGCTTTGTTGTGAAAATGCTACATGCCGGTGTAGGCATAGCGACACCAAAAACACTCTAATTCGGAACTATTGCCCGCTGTTTTATATATCGTTTCCTTATATTATGTATATTATGTATTATTTATTGCTCCTTGCGCCTGACAAATTGCAAATAAAGCTTATTTTATTATTATTTATTTATTATACTGTAATTATTTTTTTGCCATACTATTTGGGTTATATCTTACTGTATATTATATTCTATCAAGTTTTGTATGTAAGTTACGAACAATATTATTTTGTGTAAAATATATTCTATACAGTTATTCATAATTCATGATAATTTTGATGAATGTAATAAAATACTATCCAGGTTTCCTTTTTTGGATAAATGATAGATATTTGATACCTGCTGGAATACAACGGGATTATTCTTGTCTTTCAATTTATGTCTAAATACAAAGCCCAACAATCCTTCAAGACTACCCCAGAAAAAAGACATACTTTGGAAAAAAAAACTGACTCCATATAATTTTAACATACCATTAGGGAAACTTAACAGACAAAATTGTGTTTTTCTATAAATCTAATATTTTTTGAAACAATAAATGTTTTGTATATTTTGTGGATAAAAAAGTCAATCCAAGGACGACTATAATACGATTTAAAGTAGTCCTTGAGTCAATCTTAATAATTAGGTTATTTTTATAAAATTTAAAAATTTTATAGGCGTGAACTGTGAAATCTGTAAACAAAATGAGGCAATATCAAATTCAAATAAATTAATATTAATATTTTCATTCTGGATTCATGTAATTTGAGCCACGTAAACACTGGCTTATGGTTGGATCTTATTGCGTCAACGAAAGGTGCGTGCATCTTATTGGAAAACTGTTTCGTCTCTATGTATTTATAGCTCTGTGGCTACCTGCTTATTTAGAAGTTTGAGAAAGATTCTTACATGTAAATCTATATACAATATAACCCTTAAAGTAAATAAATTTTATTATATTTCAATAAATGACAAGTAGCTCCACATTTAATATCCTTAGGGCCAGCTGACGATCCCGGATGCACTAATCTTCGACGGACCAAAGGATTTGAGTATTTCCAGTACAGCTGCCAATGTCCCGCCCATTGGGAAGGTGTCCATTGCCGAACACCCGTCAATTACTGTTTGTCTTCACCTTGCTCCACCCCCTCACTGTGTCGGCCCAAATTGGGATCATTCGAGTAAGTAGCCTCCAACGTCCTGTCCTGTCTTATTCATGACCTGTTTTAAATAGAGGTATCATTTGAGAAAGAATTTTACATGAGATAAAAGGTTACACTTTAAAGGTCATTTAAGATTTATAATCGATTGACTCAGATAGCAGGCAGTAGTTTCTTGGTGTGTATGTAGCGAATCCAGGTACAAAATAAGGACTAGATGTAGCAGCTGAATGTCTAGAACTCGCTATATTGTATACATTATACAATATATTAATCATAAAATGAGTAAATTCAATGTTGTATACATGTATGATGTGTATTACTCGTTTAGTAAAAATTATATTAAAACATTTGAAATTTGTGTGATTAAAAAAAAGAAAAGAAATAGTAGTATGTGGTATGTGGTTATAAAAGATTATTAAAATTTCGAGCTCATCGAATAGCACTATACAAAAGGATTGTATACAAATCAATTGTATTTACAATAAATTTGTCAAATATAACTTTTTACTTTAATGGTTATTTCCTAATTGTAGATCATATTTTCTGTTCAGTAAACAAATAAAAAACTTACAGTTATAATTTAATTTTAAACACGTTGACTACGTTTATATTTGTCCGATATTAAAATTGACCTTAAATATTTATTAATAAATTTGTTTTAAATGTAAATAAATTAGTCAAGTTCCACACAAACAATTTGTTTGGTGATATATATTGTTTCATTTAGAAAATTGAGTGTACTTTTACAGTTATTTAAGACTGTTGAAACTGATTGCAATGATATAATTGATAAAGCACCAATA
Source organism: Invenusta paracnida (assembly GCA_036023295.1). NCBI lineage: Eukaryota > Metazoa > Platyhelminthes > Proseriata > Coelogynoporidae > Invenusta > Invenusta paracnida. The sequence goes on along the minus strand of JAYRBW010153387.1, from coordinate 2,563 downwards.
TTTCAAATAAATAAAACATATTGCTCATTGTAGTTAAAGTGTTTAGTTTTACTACCGAGTGATATAAACGACCTCTTACCCTCTTAATTGTATCACCTATCTGCTTCATAATATGTCAAGTTCATTTGTATCAAATACATATATGCGATTAGTCTCCTTGGTGGCTACATTGATTTAAAAATATTACAAAATAGCTCTATAGAGAAAAAATATGACATTATTGACAATTTATAAACGCCATCTTCTCTGACAGTCGTTATTTTATATATAAAATAAGTTTTAACGAATAAAAATTGTTTTATTTTAAAGATATTTTTTATACAATTTCTGGTGTTCCCTGTTGTAGTATTTTAAACCATTTATTTTAATATATTAAACGATTGTCAGATAAGAAATATTTGAGTATAATATGTATTTGCATTTAACTTAATTTCAAAAATTCCGTTTTCTCTTCATATTTTATTTGAATACAAACACATATAATTTTCTTCAGAGATTAAACGCAATCTTAAAATAAGTTAACTTATTCTTTCTTATTCATACTCATAATCATAAACTTTAAGCTATATATATTTCTTATGTATGATATGAAATAATTTTGTTATCTGACAATATTTGCTAAGAATTACTTCATAAAATATCTTAAATAAAATTATACTTAGTTATTTTATACAGACACGTTTTTGAAATTATTATAAACTATTTACATTATAAATGGTAGGAATTGATTTAATAATATTGAAATGTGCTACCTCAGTACATACTTTAGTGCTTACATGTTCATTTCATAATAAATATTATCAGTTTAATTCGAGATGAGTTATTTTATCTATACTCATTTTAATAGCGAATATATGTAGGTATATATGAAAAATTGTGTAAACTAAACCTATGTTACTAAACAAGTTTAAAACGAATAAACATAGTGAAAACTAATATTATGTTACTAAGCAAGTTTAAAAATCAACTATCATAAACGAGGGTATTTGAAAGTAATATAGAAGATATAATATTAGGAATATCTAATAAATATTATAAAAAATAGGATTTTCTATTTACTTATTGTTTAAGTGTCACAATATCCCTCTTTGATAAATAACCAAATTAATCTAATATATTCAAATTCCAGAAATCCATGCAATTTTACCAATAAAACATAAATTTAACTAAATTATTTAGTTATATAACTTACGTATTAATTATATATAATTTTTGTTATATATATAATGTAAATATAACGGACAGATTTTATTTCATTCTTAATGTAGTATATAAATGTATATAAAGCAGACTTACTCTCGTGACAACTTAAAACTTCTTTCAATGCATATTAAAATCGAGGAAATTATACAATTAAAATACAAGCTAATATATATTTTTTTATTAAATTAAATTAAATTAATAAATTTTTGCAAGCAATAATAAACTATGCTAAGTATTATATTTCATAAAGTTATATACAAAAAATATGTTTAAAGATTCCTTTGTCGTGAAATTAAAATGTACTTATATAAATTTTCAGATTTTTTCTGTTTATCCGACAAAACACATTTAAAAATTTACTTATAAAACTTTAAATAAGTTTCAGAAAAGTAAAAATTGCGGACAGCGAAATATATGTGTATACTATAGTATATTTAAACAAATAACTTTATCCTTAGTAAAAAACATCATAAAACTAAAAGAATCCGATTATAAGTAGAAATGTTTTGCGTTGCATTATTTCGATGTTATGCTACAAACTATAAATTGTTTAAATGGATAGGAAAATAAAGAAAAAGGGGAAAATATCAGTGAAAAGATGACGACAATAATTATTTATATATACGGTTAAATATTCCAGTGAATTACATGTTATTTAACGTAAGAAGACAGCGTTTCCTTATAATTTTTAATTTTTAAAATGTCTTACTATTTACAAAACTAAATTTGGAATCATACGATTATAACATGAATAATACAAAATTACAATTAATTGAAATTTGTATCAATATATACAGATATAAATTTGCAGTATAAAAACATTAATATGCCAGTATATTAAAACAAAATGCCTATGCCTGTTTCCAATTTATACCAATTATTAAGTATAAGAAGACCTAATTACTATATCGGTCAAAACCGCACCTGTTGTTTACATTCTGATAAGATTGATTTTGATGGGTCATCCGGTTTGTAATTATGCAATGATTAGTAAGCTCTTACTCCACCTTTTTGAGTTGGAGTAAAGAGTACCAGAGGAATGAATAACAGTCAAGATCGTCTGGGGATAAGGAACCAATCAATTGGCAGTAAAGTCTGAAAAGTTAATTAAATGTTCATATAAAAAGGTTTATTTAGGTGGGGTTTTTGTGAAGGAAGCAAAGTTAATAATTTCAATCGATAGTTTTTAATTACTATAATATACCTATATCAATATGTAAAACCAGTCGGTTAATTTAAAATTGAGAAAAAGAATTTTTTTTTTATTTCTCGTCAGTATTATTGTCGTAAAGAACAAAGTAAAGAACATATATCAATTTTAAACTGTACTTAAAAATCGATTTCACTGAAATAATATATA
>JAYRBW010153376.1:0-14149 GCA_036023295.1 Invenusta paracnida | reverse complement strand
TTTATATAGAAATAAACAATTCTATGTATGAAAATATTTCTATGATAAAAATGTCAATTAAAAACAGTATAGATCGCTCAAATATAATATAGCTCGCTAAAAAAACTAGTATAGCTCGCTGAAATCGTGATTAAATCAACGATTGACAATATCGTTATAAATTAAAAATTCAAGCAATATTGATTTTCTATAGTTTTCAGACAAAGTATCAATGCTTCGCCTTCGGCTCAGCATTGATTTCTTTGTCTTCAAACTATAAAAAACAATGTAGCTTTCTTCTTAATATATAATAACTATATATATTATCATGACAGTATCGCTACAAAACATGACAAATATTTAAATTTTGCTGGACAGCTTTGCTTTTTTGTTGTTGTTTTATGGTTTGTCACTTTTGGATTTTACATATCCCGATAAAATGTGTTCAAAAGTAGGCAAATCACATTCCTTGAATTAGGAAATTGAAAAGAGAATGTTTCGTGTAAAATTTGCTGGCACCTTGACAAACGATTTCTGCAGTTCTTTTTTTGACCTCCATGTATAAAAAAGGAAAAAGCCAACAAAAAACTAAAGAAGTCAGAGTTGAGCAGACTTTGTTGGCCACGAGACACTTGCAACATGAATAAATCGTCACTATCTGAGAGGGATAACGCCACGGCAAGATCTGTTTGTATCGTCTGCTTCTCCTGGGGTAGACGGTAGTCCACTCCTCATCAGAGATACTCAGAATTTGCTCGACCACGCCATCTATCGATTCCTAATCGTCTTCAGACAGGTCAGTGAAACAGCAGCCAGTCAGTGTGTGCTCAGAAGGACCCTCTGTGCTGTCTTTATCAAGCTCCAAAGTGTGGAAGTGTTTGAGCTGGCGAAGTGCAGCGCTTCGTGAATCTGATAAACCAAGAAAATCATATATTTTAAAAATTAAGTTTGATAAATATTGGATAAATAATAAAATTGTATATGTTTTGATGACGATTCCCGATCTCTTTATTTGTTTTTTAATCTGTACATCTTTTAAATTTATTCGCTACAATTAGATCACAAAAAATATGAAAAAGATACAAATTTTTTTTTTCATATTTTTTGTGATCTAATTGTTGCAAATCAATTTAAAAGATGTACAGAATTAAAAAGCAAATAAAGAGACTGTGAATCGTCATCAAAACGAATCCCCCGGAAAGATTGCCACTTGCTTCTACTTTAATTCAAAGTAAATTACTGCAGCTTGTACTTCTTCGGCTCGACAAAGTTCAACATGTCGCATCCAACTGAGACCACTCTGATAATTTGCACTGAAATCTTAAAAGATCACGAATACACACAGATGAACTGGACTTCATCGCTGACACCCCAAAAGTAGAATTGATGCAGACACGAAAGTCAATAGAAGAATAGTTCTCACTGAATTTGATTAAAAATATATCGATTTCTTTTTCGATTAAACGTAAATGAAATTGAATATATTAATTTCGACGTCCTTTGACTTCCGGGCAGTGAGTTCATCTGGACACTCTGAGCGACTATCTTAGCTTACTCCGTGGAGAGAGACGTCACGTGATACAACAGGTAGCGATAAATAGAACTTGGACAGTTTGGGAAAATACTGGGAGCATCCACCGGAATATCGGGTCACTTAACATGCTTCATAGAAGTAGTATCATGCCAATGTCGCCGGCAAACACCCATATTTTTCGAGACATTGGATAACCATTTGAAACTGTTTTAAATTTGTTGGAGAGTCTCTCTGTCTACTTTTTACACTCTATAAGATCTTTTGGAAAGCGAAATAATGTTAATTTATCACCATTTGTGTAATTCGTGTTATAAAATCCAACACTGCACTTTCTTGGCATGATAAAACTTGTGACTATAGAAAAATAACATGGCTTATTTTAACAGTACAAAAAAATCACAAGGTGCTCCATTTTTCACTGTAAACTCCCTAATTGGTTAAACTAGAGCTGCAGCTGCACTTAGCATATCTCAAGTTAATCGCTGGCGCTCTTGTTCTTGGCTTGATGATGCTACCGCATTGTCTAATTATTATTTTTTCGCCAGCCTTATTGATTGATATTTACATTTTATTGAAAGTATATTTTCTTCATAATATTTTTTATTTCCCGCATTCGTGTATATACAGAAGATTTAAAGCTGCCCATACGAACCCAGCAGCATCTTCCGGGTTATTGGCAATGACTTGCCAGGTTACTTATCTTGAAATGTTTCCCTGCTTCGTTCTGTCCTTCGTATCTAAAAAATATTAATCTTTTTCAAAGAATCGCTGGAATTTTTATCAGTAAAAGTAGTACAATAGACTTAGCTAACAATATGATGTGAAATAAAAGCACAGATTTAAAGTGAAAATAAAAATATTCAATTAGGAAGATAACTATATGAAATAAAACCAAAAGGTACATATTTCAAATAAAAATGTTAACATTTGAAACGGCAAGATAATTTAATGTTCTTATTTTGATAAAAATATTTACATTTCCATCTTCAAGCGTTTACACTTAAATTCCCAAATCGGGTATAACTCATATTATTAAAGAAATAAATAATTATAAAAATAAAAACGACAGCGCCGCAAAAAAGAAAGCCTAGAAACAAGCTGTACAAAAGCAAAAATCAAAATGTTTGATTTTATTATATATATATACTTTATATGTATATATTATATATTATGTATATTGATGTTTATTATATATGTACGTTAAAAGTTCATAAAAATATTAAATAAAACAGGAAATGTTTTTGAATGATACATTTTTATAAATGTTAATAATAAATATATTTTCCAATAATTAGAAAAAATTATAATAAAAAGTAACTGAGTATATAAATTTATACTCTAATATCCAAGAATTTGTTTCAATTTTCTTTCTTTCTAAATCGTTTTTATCATTTATTTTTAGATGGCTATGATATATATATATACATAGTTTTTTAAATTACGTATTTTCTTTAGTCTAAACCACACTTTTAAGCTTATATTTATTTTATGAAATGTAGAGGCTGCGGCTTAGACAACAAATATATTAAAAAGTACCCTTTTATCTAAAAATAACTAAAACATTATCTAGATAATAAAAAATATCAATGGTTTATAATTTTATGTTATTTATTTGGTTATGCTAATAATAATATAACAATTAAAAGGCATTTTTTAACAATATATTTCAATAAGTAGCGAGTATCGAACAAGATACTCTTGATTCGAGTATATAAACATTTCTTATATATAAGGTATTCAAACTATATGATAGGTATGATATATAAGACTATTAATTCATTCTTTAATTTATCTATTTGTTGAAAATATATTTATATTTAAACCTCTAAAACAAGTTTGAATCAAAAGATCAAAACTGGGGAAGAGCGGCTTAGATTCTGAACATTAAAAAATCTCATGATCCGACAAAAGGGGGTGGAGTGCCTTGGCTTGGCTTATATTCCGGAAAATACGGTTTCTAATATTTAAATGATTGCGCCTTTATTAAAATATAAATTTCATATTTAATAAAATGAGGTATGCGGACGTGCACCTACTGTATTATTTACGTATAATCTTTGTCTTTAAGCCTACTACTTGGTTTTCCTTTTTGTTAGGTTGTCACTGTTATAATAAATGAATGCATGTATCTTAAGTATTTTTCGGTTGTCCTTACATTTCTGATATATGTACATAATCCGATGCGAGGTTGACCTCATTCAAATAGTATAAAACAAGGTATTGGGTGTTTCACTTCGTTTTCTGTGTTGATTAAAAAATTACACTTTTGTAAGGCACGATTTCTATATAATCGATAAATGGACTATTGAGTGATGCCACTTGGCAGCAGATGACAGTGGTCTGATTTACAATGAAAGCCACTAAGTTGATAAATGTAAATGTAAATTATTTGAGTTACCAAAATAAGTACAATTATTAAATATTGCTTAAAAATAATTATAATAAATTTGTATTCATTTGTGTGGCTGATTTATCTAAATAGCAAACTTAGTAAATCATTTCAGCGAATGTCATTTGGCAGAATATTTTGTGTCACCTATATTACTCTCTCGGCTAATTCCGTTACAAATTAGTTGGTTGTTACATCTAGAATATATGGCATCAAAAGTGAATTGAGTTTACTCAAATATTAACGTGACATTAGAGATTTAGACTTACAAAAACGCTTTTTTATCGAACCTAAACCCGAAACCGAATTTAAAACTTACGTCATCACAAAATGTTCAGATGTATATAATAATGATAATACCTAATTGAAAATTTTCACTCTAATAGGAAAGTTGTATAGTGCTTGTATATGTACCTGTTATATATATTGCGCAAACTTATAAGTAATATCGAAATGAAGGTGACTTCAAGAGAAATCTAGTTATGATATTTTCTTCAAATATATTCTAAAATATCATTCAAAATGCTAAATTTACATAATTCTATAAATTTAGTGGTACAAAAATTGGCACCTAGAGAATAATAATTATACATATATCTAATATCTCTATCTATGTATTATTTTAGAAATATTTAATACTAAAGCGAAGTCTTTAATTTTTAAGTGTGACTCGATGTTACTTGATTTATTTTGTATAGTTGTTTTGATATTATTTGTATGGACTAATTCATCATTATCCTTTATGTACTATATAATATGCAAGAGTACATAGTTTTTATATCTATATGGAGTGTCAAACTTTTACGCTTATTAGTTACAAGCACAATAATTGAACACATTTAATCCAACATATTAAAAAATCAAAAAGGATGTGCAAATTGCTCTATATATTTTCAAATAGCACACCAAACACGGCATTGTTTTGAGCCAAATCATAAAATAAAAATATTTTGTTATGCTAAAATGAAATTTCTCAAAGGACACAGACGTAGAATATTTATTTTGAGTCAATTCATTGGGCAGTCACGACCGATTGTGTAAGAGCGCAAACTCCTTCCGCCAGCTTCTCCTCAATGGGAACGTCGGGCGACGAATCGTCCGTACTTCCACCAACGGTTAGTGTCGACCGCCAGTCCAAGGCATCGGTACCATAAAGCATCGAACTCAGCTCCACATTGTCTGATGTGCTCTTCGTATTGGATTCTCCATCAGCTTGGCTCGGATTTGACTCATAGGAGCTCATTGTCATATCGGCGAGATCGAGGGAAAAAGGTGAGACACGATCAGCAGAACCGTTGCTAGCAACTATCGACTCCATGTCGGTTTCTGGTGAGGTGCACACAACCTTTTCGCTGGATATGTCATCGCATTTAGGGCTATTGGCGGCCATGGCCATTGTTGTTGTATGTCCATCGCCACTCATATTCTCCCGACTCGTTACCAGTGCCGATGATTTGGAGTTTACAGGATGTTCGTTGAGTTTCACTGGGGTGCAATCGACTGGTACTGCTGTGGAAACAGTTGCAGCAGCAGCAGTTACGACCTGAGTTTCAGACGTAGTGCTGGGAGTTGCACGATTTTCGTCGCTGTAATGCATTTTAATAAATATACCGATTGCAACCGCGACCAGAAGCAAAACAGAAGACTCCACGAAGACCAGAACTTGCAATATATTGAGCATTGAAATTGATTTATCGTACGGCAAAGTACATAGTGACCAAATTCCCTGATTTACATATTGATGATTTTGTCTACTATCAGTAGATTTAAGTGATATTTTGCAAAATAACAAATATGACGTAAGTTCAATTTCAGAAAAGTTATTATCACTAATCGATAATGTATATTTGTTCAAAATAAATTTGAATGGATAATTTTAATATTTAAAAGGTTATTAATCAGTAGAATAACAACATAGTTTCCAGTAAATTAGTTTTCTTTTGTTGAAACATTTTATCAACGAACAATTCATGTATCTGGCACTGCTGATAGTTTTTGGAGTGACAACATTTTTAGCTTTTGCCACGATATCTATATTCATATTCCTCTATTTCTATGGAAGAAGTCTAAGATTGTCCAAGCAGTCAAGTAAATCAGAGACGTGTAAGACCATGGCTTCGTGCAAAACGGTCACTGGAGACACGGCAGTTGAAAGTGGTTACCCTGCTGGTATAGACGGGATCTCGATGAAGTATGATGAAATGGAATCAGACAGTCGATTACAAATAAGTCAGAACGACGAAGACATTAATGACGAAAGTATCTCAATAAGCGCTGCAGATTTGTCTGATCCCAATCAGCCACCCGGGGGAAACAACCTCTTCTGGTATTCAGAGGATAGGAATAACACGATTCCCGGAATTGCTGAAATCAAAGATATGAAGGAGATTATTCATGGACTGAACGAGAAGAAATGGTCCGCCGATGGGGACAAATCGACCGGAGCAAGCCCAAAGGACGACACAATTGGGGGGGACAATGAACTTGCTCCAGAAAATGGCGTGCAAGCTGTCGACTCCCAAATTTCCTAAAAAGAAGACATATTATGTGAGTGAGGGAGAGAGAAAGTATGAGAAATCTAGGAGTGAACTCAGTCAGTTTGGTGAAACCATGTCCAACGTGTTGACTTCTCTTTTTGCGAATATGATTTTTTTCCTTAATCTTCTTTTCCTTCATCTCTTATGGACACCATCCAACTTTCCCAGAAATCATCCTTCAATTCAAAAACTGGTGACGTGGGAACTGTGCTGACAACTAGTAGTAGTAGGACAAAGTCAGTTAACTATACCTACTTACTACAATTTTTAATAATACTAGATCTGTAGATCCAAGTTTTTTGTTAGTATATTAGGATACTTTTATTTTAGAGCTATACATGTATGTACCATTTGCGTACTTAATATATATACTTAATATATGTATGTATCTGTTAAATTAATAATTATTTATAACTGTTTGTACTATTTCATTGACGTATGTGCCAAATAATTCTTCCTGTATACAAAATATATAATATATACATCACGACAATTTTGAAATAATACATACCCTATAATATGATGTCATATATAAAATTAAATACCGAAAATTATTTATTATTATAGTAACCTATATTCTCATACACCTGAAATATAATTTCCTTTTTTATCCTGCTTACATGATAAACAGGGAAAATCTGTAATTATGCTTAATCCGTTAGTACAATATGCCCTTAATAGTTAAATGTAATAGCACTCGTTTTCCTGTATATATATATGCACATATATACACAACCTAACAATCTTGTACTAAAGCTTCAATTAATGTCCTCTATATATTTATTATTATATTATTATTATACGATCTGATAAAAAACATGTTGTACACATCTACCTAAACCTAAAATCATATCATACACAAAATAACATTAATAGATATCTGATTTATTATTTGACCGGTTATTTACTATAAAAGATTATAATATATTAATGCATTAAACTCTCTCTTATTAGATATATATTTACATACAATACCGTAATCATATATATATAATATGATATAGAAATATTGATAGTTTTAATTTCCTGTATCATATCTTGTGAAACGTATATTTAAATTGCGACATGAATGGAAGAACCCTTTTTGCATTGTATTCTTATATCCAGCCCGTAATATTTATTATCCTGTATTTTGACCACTCATACATATTGTCAAGTTGATAAGACATTTCATTTAAAAAGTATATATATATATATCTTATTGCTTTATATACACGTGGATTTATTTCAATACATAATTTTGATAGAATCAATGAATTACAGTCCTCATGCCTACACTTAGTTCTATTTGTACACTTAATTGTAAAAAAACAGTTTTGAGTAATGTACAACAATGCATATATTATATTCAAGTAAGGCTTTTTATTCCTATATGCCTATATTCATTAAGTTTATGATAGTAATATTCCTATATATATACACATATATATATATATACATTTATTCATACCTTACTATTATTTATTTATAAATTAGACATACACTTATTTATTTTACATAATTTGTACTTTATAATATTTGAACCTTTAAATCTGTCCCAGTATCTATATAGGTACATACTTTGTAAATGATTACCAGATAGTATCCATCTTTTGAGACCTATAATAGCTATATATATATATTATTATATGATAATTGTTAAACAGTAAGACAATTTTCGTTATCGGTAAATACAGAAATATATTATTTTGAGAATTATTAAGTAGTTGCTGTTCATCTAAATCCACATAAATTTAACTAAGACACCACGTAGAGGGTTATTCCTTTTTGTCTATCAATAAATCAATCAGGGAAGGTTAATAAATCGAGAATGTATAAAATGCAGAATCCGTCTTAAGTTTAGGTATAAGAACTGAAAAAATAGGAAGAAGATATAACACTAAAAACGTATATAAGCTTCATGTTGCCTATATGCAGTATGGGTAAAATTTCCTTATTTTTACCTGACATATTTTCTGTCATAGATTTATTAGCTATCGGTCTGGACTAAAGATGAAAATTAGGTTTTATCCAAATAAACTAATTAATATATACATGAATGTCTACATATATGTCCATAAAATAAAACAAATGTATATATGGTTTTGTCGTAATTTGTAAAATAAAATTGGCACTGGAGCAGTAGTGCAAAACATTACTGTATGATATATATTCTGTAATGCAAATTTAAAAGCAAGATTTCTTCTAATGGTAAATTAAATCTTTTTATATACATTTTGCGAAATATAACTATTGTATTTTTACAATAATATGTGTGCATTATATACAGTATAATACTTATTTATATAATGTATATTATCTAAATATAATTCGTTCTGTTGTGGTCTAATAATATATTTTATTCTGTTAACCATTTCTTTAAGGCTGCATAGTGCGATTTTTGTTCTGACATATTGTTTGTGTTTATATTTAATAGCATATTAATTTATGCTGTGATAGTTTTAGTATTTTCAAAGTTAAATATTGAATACGTTTAATGCTTTGACTATATTTGACAAAATGCAGAAAAGTGATTATGTCAGATATTAGAAAAAAGGATAATACTAACAATAATAATATATATTAGTATTTTGTATCCACTATAATATTTGAAATTAAGCCAGTTAAAAAATCTGCATTAAAATTACTTCTTATTAGCTTAATTATTAGCTTAAAATTATTATATTAAAAAATTATAGCTTAAAAATTTAATTGGATAAAAAAAGTCACAATTGTTTTTTCAGAAGATATATTTGTAAAATGCTAGAATCAACAAATATCGTGAAAATTGTTGTACTTAAGTTTTTAAAAATAGTTTTGGTTATATACAAAAGTTTGGCTATAATATTGAAATCTAAGTATCGATCAAACCAATTGTTTAATGAGTTTTTCTTTTGCTTAAGTTTTGATCACACCAACCCTTATCATCATAAAATCAGTTATTAATGTGAATATTTAATTCATCGCTTACCATTGGTTTTTATTGGTAATTTGTAAACTTCACACGTATTCAATGTAACATTTCAACGTTCAACGTTAACCACCGTTAAGCGTTACAGCTATGTTACATTACTTAATTATAAGATAATATTTCATTAGTATTATAGTATATAGTGCCTATGTACTAAGTATTAATATTTTAAATCAACAAATAAATATAATAATTCAGTTAAAATTTTTTCGTCTGATAATTCATATCTGTATGACATTCTTGATTATTCTTGCTTATATTATTCTTATGTCTTTTAATACAACCTGTACATAAGATTCTTGTATGTATTGCAAAAGTTGTTTTTTATCATACTTTAGAAGTACATTTTGCAGAAAAAATGTCACTGTTATAGGTAAAAAATTTGTTTTGTTTTTTCTAGTAAAGATATTTTCAAAAAACATTTTGTATTGTGTAGCCCCCGAAAAATGAGTAAAAGTTATGTAGTCAGAATGTCAACTACAATAATATGTAATTTATAGAAGTATAGCTTAAATAATAAAAAGTTTTTCAATAGCAGCAAATAATAAGTTTTGCCTACATTATTAGGTATGCATAGCCTATATTGAACGGGCACTTTATTTCGTATTCCTACGACTTAAAAGTAGGCAAAACTCGTTATTTGCCGCTAGCGATTTTTTAATATTATTATTCAAGCTATACTCCTATAGATTACATATTATTGTATCTCTACATTTTGCAGAAAAAATTTCGCTGTTATAGGTAAAAAATTTGTAGCTTTTTTCTTGTAAACTTTTTCTCTAATTCAGGCGCACATTTATATATTTTTACTTTTAATATCAGTACTTTATATCATGTATATTTGCCAGCTTGAAATTCGATCTTTCGTACTGTTTTAGAACTTAAATTACCACCCCATTGGTGGGAATATAAAATGGCGAACTCTGAATATTTAAACAAACATATTTACGCTTTTTTGACCGAGTAAACTCTCTTATTGTAACGTTTTATTCAGCAATAAACAGAAAAGTAAATTATTATAAACTATTTGAAATTCAAACTAATCGTACCTATAGATACATTTAAAGATAATTAAAATTTAAAACGGTTAATATATTAGTATAATCAATGTTTTATAGTTCAATTGATTAGAATTATTAAATATCACATTCTCGGTCTCCTAAAAGTTAGTCGTTAATGCCATATCTTTTTGTGGGTTTCTTTATTTGACTAGATCGACGTAAATAACTTGAGTTCGGCTTTTCAGCATTTATCCCGGGAAAAGTATTTTCAACTTCTGGATTTTCATCAACTAGTTGTGATTTTATTTCTTTTTCGTTTATGCATTGATTACTCGGATCCTTAGTCGATACCGAATCTTCACGCCCATTATCAAATCGTACGTTGGCTGAGTGATGAGTGGCATCAATGAGCTGTACCTTTTCGACTAATGAATCGTATTTGGAGCTTCTAACATGTTTACGAAATAAAACTGTTCCTTGTTTTGAGAGAAAGGGTGAGAGAGAATTTCCAGAGCTAGATCGTCTACCAAATCCAAAGAATATCGATCATGAGGTGTAGCATTTGTTGATACACAAAGTAACGATCTAATCGCATGTAACCCCTCTGACTGTAAATCTTCCCATTTGTGTTATCTAGTCCTTTAGATTTGAGTGCTAAGCAAATCGTTTTTCACATTGTTCCGTTCAATCTTTCAACTTGGGAGTTTTCAGTTGGATGATATGGCTTTGAGTAACTATCAGCAATTTTTTTCAAAAGATATTCGTAAACTTCTTTTGTTAAGAATTGAGTAGGAACTATATACTATAACACCGGTACGCAAAATGCAATAAAAAGGATCTACTCAGTCGTGGGCCGATAACAAATGATATTAAAATGATATATTTAATACCAATTAACATGAAATTTTGGTTTATATAGATCAGAATTTTGAAGCGCATCTTATCGTATTAAATTTGATATTGTGAAATTACTAAAACATCATGTAATTAGTGTCTGAAAAATATTACATGAATACTTTAATAATCATTTATAACCACACTCTTTACTTAAATAACAATTTAAAGTATTTACCTCATTATAGTGTTATCGAATAAATAAATAATCAAATAAATATAAAGAAATATTCTCGTATATGATTTGTAACAATTTAATATATATAATAAGCTACACTACTCTTCCACATTTTTAATAAGTAGTCAAAAAAAAATTAGTCTTTAAAAATTAATTTATTAGAAAATAAATACAAAATACAATTGAAATAAGGCAATTATAAAAAACGTATGTATACACAAAGAATAAATGATATATTTTACATGATATAAGTAAGAACTACATTTTGATCAGAACAAAAAAGAATAACATTTTTGTTTAAATTTAAGCTGGAAAAATATATACCTACCTAAGTCCTACATTCTAATCATTTAGCTATAACTGTACACATTCACATTTTTATTATAAATAGTTTGCTTAAATTAAAGAACTGACTGAGTGTTCTGCCAACCTAGCAACCTTTTTGAGAGAATATTCATGTATATATGTATATACACTATATAAAAAGGTAGAGAATTGAACCCTTTAAACATCTCAGTCAAATCTTTTATTACATAAGCATAACTTTAAAAATTTGTTTGCCATTGATGAACTCATTTATACCTTACAAGCTCATATCTAATAATTATATATTTATAGTATTGATATAAGTGTATTTGTATAACTTTTCTTTTAAAACTTATTAATTGTTGTTTTAATTGTGTTTATTTGGGGCAAATTTCTAAATTGGATAAAATTGATCATGATCTGACAATCAGTTAGTAAACTCAACTGAGCAGTTAAAACAAATATCTATATAATTATTAAAGAGATAACTGGATCTTAATAATATACATAATAATAAATTATTGAAAGAGATTCAATATAAAACTAAAATAGTTGACATTACTAGTATACAATCATATCTTGACCAATAAGCACAAGTAAAAAAAGGATATGACTTTAAGTCCTAACTTGTTGATAACTGGCATATCCCCAGTCCATATTCCTAAAAGAATAATCAATCAAGACCTTTAGTCAGCCAAATATAATCATCAATGGTGCTGCACTTTGGATCCATTTAACAAAAAAGGTTTTACATCAATAAGATAACTTAAAGATAACAATACAATATAAAATAAAACAACTAAATGAAATACATGAGCCCTACTAATACACAAATCACTTTTTTTATAAATAATATCAGTACATACCTGGTGTTGACTGCATAAAGTTGGATTTTGGGATATTGTTGCAAAACAGGGGTGGATATTTGGTTGGGTGGATATTTTGGTTTTGTGTGAAAGTTAACAAGTTCTGTTTCAAAATTAGGAGGCCAGTGCTTAAAACATACTGAAAATGAGAGATAAATATTTATTTAGAAATACTGTTATAGACAACTTCCACTGGACTTATTAGGTTGAAATTTCATATATTAGCAAATCCACCATTACTTACAGGACATTTAATTGTAATATGAGACATTATTGATCTCTGTTGAATTAACAATATAATAATTTGTTAGATTTAATTTTTAAATATAAATTATATGTATGTTGGTTAAAAATAAAATTATAATATTTTTTTAAACTTTTTAAATAAAACTTTAAAATTATATTTTATTTTCATATTAATCATAGATTAAAAAAGGTATATTTACTTTAGCCAAATGTTATGTATATAGCAATGTACTTAGAGACAGGTTTCTTATCTCTTACTCTGTGATATAAAGCTTTATAACTTCCATTCATAATACTTACTTAATACCTATATTCTACTACAGAATTTCATGGGCTATTCAAATAACCTACCTTGTTTATTTATACATTTTAGTCAATATATAAAAGTTACAATAGATTATAATATGAATAGGTACAATTTAGTATAAATAGCAAAGAAAAAAAATTTCACTAAAAATCAATATACATTATAATATTAGCCTGTTAATATTAAAATTGGAATCTACAAACAAATAATTTTACCCTAATTCTGAAAAAATGGCCAGGATTTGTCTTATTCAAGAGTAATATTTAACATATAAAATTATCCTGTAAAATACTGTTTTTCCTCTAAAATTATAGAAACAATTAATTTACATTATAAATATGAGCCTGTTAATATCACAATTGGGATCTACATATCATTTTACCCTAATTTTGAAAAGATGGCCAGGATTTGTCTTATTCAAGAGTAATATTTGACATTTAAAATTATTAACAATTATCCTGTAAAATACTGTTTTTTCTCTAAAATTATAGAAAAAATTAATTTACATTATATATATGAGCCTTTTAATATAACAATTGGGATCTACATAATATCATTTTACCCTAATTCTGAAAAAATGGCCAGGATTTGTCTTATTCAAGAGTAATATTTGACATTTAAAATTATTAAATAATTATCCTGTAAAATACTATGTTTTTTATTCTAAAATATTATAGAAAAAGCCTGTTAATATCAAAATTGGAATCTAAATCTAATTTTACCCTAATTTGGAAATAGTTGCCAAAAATTGTTTCATTGTCATTGACATTAATCAGGAATATTTTTTGACATTTTTAATAAATTTAAGTCTAAGAGTAAGACTAAATATTTTTGGGAAAAAAAGTGATGTACTCTTATACATCTTACTATTTTTAATATGGTAAATACCTCATTCTGTAGCTTCTTTAACTGAACATTCAGAAGTTAATTAATTAAGCAAAATTACAGTTTAGACTAACTAT
>JAYRBW010153365.1:0-14150 GCA_036023295.1 Invenusta paracnida | reverse complement strand
CACCACTCAGCACCCTCCTCCCCAACCCTCCCCCCTCCCCCTGCCACGCATTGTGATCGTGCTCCTCCTTCCCTACTACTAGTATTCATTTCTTCCGAAACATTATTTAATCAGTCTCTTTTAGAATTTTTGTCCAATTCAATTGTGTTTTTTTAATTATTTGAAAATCATATTAAATTTTTACCGTCAATCTCTCTTGAAATGGTTATTAATATGAATGAAAGTGTCTTTTTATATGTATTTCCCTCTTCCTTACATAATATCATTTTGGTTTGAAACATAATTTGAATTCACTACTTGTGCGTCGCAACTACACCTTAAATTTATTCAATATAACGATCTCAAGCTACACTCTCTCTTCTAGAAACAAAATGTTTACGCTAAAATGAATTAAAAAACAGGCATAGAAAGTGTAGAAAGGAATAAGATTATTAATTTTTTAACTCTAATTTTATTTAAATTTGCAATATTAATTATTTTTATCTCGTTTTGATGAAATTTGTATCACAGTAAGCATGACAACCTATAACAGTGAATATGATAAGGTGGTTCTGAGACAGAAGACACTTGTATAGAGCATCCTCTCCTCCCTTTTTCGTCACCTAAAGTCCTCCTTCTTTCCTCTCCACGCGACTTTAGCGCCTTGATGAAATACCCTTCCCAACAACTATCAGGCAGCAGTGTACATCCAGACGTTACTTAACATATTTAAATTTTATCATTTCAGACTTATCTTTCCTTTCTTCCAATTTCGTCTTTTTCTTCAACTTCGTTTTCTTCTTCTGTAGTTACGAAGGTTCATATATGCACATTATTCCTCCCCCATTTGTGTTTTCTGAGACTTAGTTATTTTTAAAAACTAAAATTTCGATTCAAACTACATGACAAAATTATTAATTGAAATCCTGTCCCGTGCTTTTTGTCCAACTTGAAGCAATATCTCCCGAGTTTTAATTCTCTTTTTTTGCTCGCTCTCTCTCTCTCTTTTCCTAAACACATCGTTTCCAAGTAAATAGTGTTCAGTCAGAACAAGAGTGGAACATCAGTCTTATTCCCCTTGCCATTGCTTCTACATTTCCCATTTCAGTTGTGTACAACAAACAGTACCTTTACAGTAATTGAGCTGCAGTGGAAAACGACATAATTCGAATCAATGATAACTATATACTAACGAACTATAATATGTTTGCATATCTTTCCTTGTATTCGCTCACTGTTATCTTCCTCCCGTTCTTTCCTTTCTTTCCCTCCATATGTTCCACTATTATATATATATATACGTAAATACGTATTACTATTTTCTCTTACGTTAGAAATAAATTCGACTCTTTTTTTCTAAACCCCCTCAATTTTTCAGCTGTATGTTTCCGTTGTGTTAGCTCCTCATAAGCAAAAAATAAGTCTTTTCCATTATCCCCCCTATTTATATATATATTTTTTGTAGTTATACGTATATATATTGATAAATATTCTATAAAATATCTTTTTATAGTATAAGCTATACAATTGTACGTCTTTGCATAACGAATGTTATGTATCTATATATACACTTCTATTATAGGTATATTATGATTATAAATGTTTAGAAATACAAGTTAAATTTTCCGGAAAACTTTATATAAAATTAGAAGTATATTTTAAATATGTTAAAAATATTAAATATTACTGCGTATGTATATGTAATATTTCGTATAATTAAAAGTTATGGTTATAATTATTATTCATTGATACTGTCCTATAAAAATTGGGACAATCTAACCATGAAATATAGCATAGATTACAAATTGGGTGATAATTTATACATTATGTTAATCGAAGGCTTCAGTTTAGATTTGTCATTATTTAAAGTTAACATTTATTAACTTATTTTAACAAATATTAATTTATTTATTAACTTATTTTAACAAATATTAATTTATTTATTAACTTATTTAAACAAATATAAATTTATTTATTCTCTTATATTTCAACGTGAACAGCCCTGTTTTATTTAGGATCATTTTGTTTTTTATGTTAATATTATTGCAATATGTCTACTTAAAAATACTTTAAAAACGACGATATATTTTTCATACTTAAGTTCCATGACATCTATCAGTATTGTAAGATCATTTATATACCTTAGTTTTTAATTGTAGGATTAAATTAGGTAATTAAAAATTCCATTGCTAATGTATCAAATTAAAGAATTCATATATTCCCTTTAAAACATATTACTATTCAAAATTTGATATACGTGTTTTGATATATTTTTCAAACTCGTATTAGGCTTTCAAATGTAATCTTGACATGAAAATCAACTCTTTTAAATTTATTATTTATAATCTTTAATTCAAAATTGACCCACTTTAAAATAATAGATATTTCCGCCATATTAGTTTCATAAGAAAATATTTTATTATTAAATAAAATTAGTTTACAATTGATAATCATGTATTGGTAATGTATTGGTAATAATGTAAAGGCGGATAAACCCATATATTATACATATAAACTCGTATATATAAAGAAAGGGATAAAAATAAGTCTGCCTGTTACATCTAAAGTAGTTAGGCCGTTGGCAGGGTTGACCTTAATTTTAAGTCCATCATTTTTTATTGTTAATTTATGATATAATATGTACATAGTAGGTATATACTTCTCAAAACTGCATGCTATCATTCTGTCATGTTTGATCATTTTGAAATAATAATAAAATTAAGTCAGATGGTAAATCAAGGTATCATTGCCTGACTAACTGTAAAAATAAAATCAAACTGTATACATTATATACTGCTGTTAATAAATGCTTTAAAAATTAAGCGGAAATAAAATTGTAATATTGAATTAAAAAATATTTAGGCAAATGGTTCATTAACTTTATTGTTCAATAATTGCATCTATTATATTTTACTTAATAAATTATATAAAAATAATTAAAATAAAGTATGATATGTATTTTAGAGAAAAGTAAAAATATGTTTAACAATTTAATTATAAGATACTTGATTAAATTTTATTTTTTAAAAACAACAAAATCAAGGACAACTTTAAGGGGATATTTTTTACTCCTTGACTAAGGTATTACTTTGTATAATTTTTTAAAATAGTTTTAGATGAATGAAATTTTTTATTAAAATATAAGTGAAGATATGGTTGTTATATTATATTTAACAGGAATTTGTCATGTACACGCATTGATAACACAAACTTTCCCCACTTTCGTAGTAAATAGTTAGTTGACTGTTTATATTAAAAAAATTTTATGCATAAATTTACACAAAAATGCGAATATATGCTCCCAAAGCAAACATTGAAATACTTATTACGTAATATATAAACAAATTTGAAAAAATCTTGAAAGACATGAAAGTTGACTTTAAGAATAATGTAGATTGGCAGAAAACGGAAGGAAATCTTTGATTGTTGGAAATGAACAAGAAAGTTACGATTCCTATTAATTTTATACAGATTTCATGCAAGGAGAGCCTAATGATGTCACTGTTTTCACCCAAAATCACCGTGTCCAATTTCACTTTTTCTTGATTTTATTTTCTATGAAAAGAATTAGGGAACTTTGATAATATTGTAGGTATTGTTAAAATTTATACATGAATCGTGCGGTTTTATAACGAGTTTGGTTAAAATCGTGGGTTTAGATATATATATATACACATTCTTTGATCACTCTTATAATTATCTTTCCAAAGTTAACGAGACGAAATGAAGGATGATGTCAGAAATTTAACGGAGTAACACCTCAGAGCTTTCTCGGAGAAATCCGTTCCTCCTTTAAAGCACCGGACACCCTCCCCCTCTGGGGTATTATTCAACAGTGAAACAAAGAAGGTTTTGATTGAAAGGCGTTTATCGACATAATAGTCTAGATATGTATGGAGAGAGAGACTGCAAGATGGAAAGAGATGCATGCGCAGTATGTTTCCTTTCCTTTTGCCTATGTAGTTGTGTGAATTAGTGTACCGGTAGCACTCTAATAATAATAAGGACTTCGTAGAGTTTATAGTAGGATATAGGTGGACTGCATTAAACATAGTTTGTGAATACGACTCGCGTTGGTCACGATGAATTACGTAATCCCAATATTGTCCATCAAAACTCAAATTGAGTTCAGCCGGCTCGCTATAGGAAGGAAATATTAGGAGAGCTGCGAAGACGAAGTCTCTATCTACTCTGTGTGCGTATGTGTGAATAATACATTTAACCACATGCATTTTACCCACGTACCTTATTATTGTACCAACTATAGAAACTATAGGTGGAAGCTATATTT
This sequence comes from Invenusta paracnida, assembly GCA_036023295.1. Taxonomy (NCBI): domain Eukaryota; kingdom Metazoa; phylum Platyhelminthes; order Proseriata; family Coelogynoporidae; genus Invenusta; species Invenusta paracnida. The sequence continues at coordinate 9,880 of JAYRBW010153365.1, read as the reverse complement.
TCTGTTTCATGTGTGTACAGTTCTGTCGGATAAAATGAAAAGCAATAGGAGGCCATCAAATGTTTTATGCAATGACACATTCTAGGATTGACGTATATGTCTTGAGATGAATTCAATATTCTATTTTTTGTTTTTAAAAAGTCTAAAATTATGTCATACAGAAAGATTGAAATTAACCAGAATATTGTTTATCCTTTGAATGTAAATTATTCTTTGAATCCTCGTCTCAGTAAATTTTTCATAACTATTTTTGAGGAAAATATTCGTTTGTTTTATATCATATTTTTTATACTATTAAGAAGACTTATTTTCCTCAAATTAAACTTATTAATTTTAAATAAATAATCTCCAAATTTGACGCTTAAATGTATTTAAATTAATATATACTTTATATATAAAATTGAATATGATATAATATCGATAAAATACCAAAAATTTAAATAGTAGAAAAATGACATATATTTATGGTAAAAAAGCAAATTATATGTACTATATAAGTTATAGTATAATTTAAAATAAATAAATCCATAATTTTTATAGACATTTAAAAATGTTAAGGTGATACAATCTGTGGAAATACCATTGACCAAATATTTTAATAATATTTACACTATAACAAACCCCCAAAGTCGAAATTGAAAATTCCCAATGTTCTCTAAAAAATTATAACTATAGTGTGAAGCCATGTGTACATATATACATATAACAATTAATTAATGATCAATAAATATTACGGAGGTTACTTAAATTTATGTAAAATATAAATAAATTAATAATTAAAATTAGTAAAGCAATATTGAAATGATATCGCTGTTAATTCCTTCAGTAACACTTTCGTATTTAGGTAAAAAAAGCATATTTAATCTTGTATATTGTGAAATGAAATGATATTTAAATTATAATACACAGAACTATTTAATAAGCTATGAAATAATTTTATTAACATTCAATTGACTAAATATATTATTTAATATATATAATATTTTTCTACAGTTTTCAAGCACTTAATCGAGAGTTTTTGTCCATATTTAGTATGGCCAACAGCCAATCCATTTTAGAAAGGTAAGTATATAGTTTTCACCTATAACTCAATTTAGAGATGCTGTCATTGTCAGATTACTATACCCCAATTTTGCAGAAGTTGCGATGACCATGTTGCACTGTCAAAAAGGATTTTTTGGTCAGACATAAAGGGTTCTTGATTTGATTTGGGTCTACGAAAGAATCCTTTCACATATATACAACCATTTTTATAAATAGTGTAATAGAAGTGTAATAGAACCCTCATTTATATAGTTATTAATAGTTTCTCATTTATATATTCACAATCGTATTTAATCGTAATTTAAGTATAACAAATCTATTAATATCCAAATGTTACACTCTGAAAAGTTGATTTTGATTATCGCCTTTCATTGTTTAAGATATTATAATATTGCATAGAAAGATTTTATTAACAAGTATTAATAAAAGATATGTACGAGTTTAAATAATAATGTTAGATATTTTAATTTTAAGAAGTTAAACAAATAATGTGTACATATATTTTATAAATATTATACATTTAAATGATAAAGCTAAAATTTTAAATATATAATAGTAAAACTATTCCAACATGTCAGCCCTATAATTAACTTGTTTAAAATCTATTTTCTGATTACATTTCTAATATAGTTATATTCATAACATGAAACAATATTATTAAGAGAACAAAATGTGTACAAACAAAATACAAATATGATTAACTTTGATACATTTATAAAATAACATTTATATTTAAAAAAATATAGCATACTTAGAATGTACAATTGAGCAGTTTTATGTATAAATACAATAATAATCGAGTAAATTCGATACTTTATTATATATTTAATATACATATTCAAAATAATACCGGCAATCCATAATTTGCTTATTTCGACATTTTTATAATGAGGACACTGGTAAACAATCTATCTATGCACACTTTGTTGTTTTTATGAAATATATTACCTAATTCCATTTTTAGTTTTAATCTAACGCTAAATATGATTTGATTGATAGAGTAAACTACGTGGATTTGTGCAAGTCGCTCATTTTGAATACAAACAAAGCTGCTTGTAGTATGATATAAAGATCGTACATCTATATATACATGATATTATATCCATTACAATGTAGTATTATAATAGCAACATGTAATGACATCGGTCTGCTCGATTTATGCACACAATATAATGGACAACTGAGGATGGCATAATTTTATGTAATAATATAACAAAATTGATATCAAATAAGACAGCAGTTTATGCATAATAATTCATAATTTGCTGTATATTAGAAATCTCAGAATATCGATACCAATGTATGCAGCTCATCGAAAGGATGCCTATCAGTACACATTTATATTTATGTATCTCTTAAACTTACAAAATATATAATAAATATATCTAAAATTAATAACAGACGGGTGTGTTATCTTGTTCCTCATCCACTTCCTCTATACAGACCTCACACAGCATGAAATGATAACTTACACAAGTGGAGTTCCGTTCAAGAGTTTACTTTCTATTTTGTTATGTTTACATAACCTCTGGGTGATCGTGGACTGTGAGTCGTCTACTGACTATATATAATGATAACAAGCAGATCTTAAAATATATTTCACATCTAATCTTATATTTATAGAGTTATTCTGATTTTATAGCTTACGTAATTTAAAAAGAACTTACCTGGCTAAGAATTCCTTTTTATATATTTACATGTTTTATAAAAAAATGAAATAATTTTAAACACAATATTATATATATGTAGTAATTAAAATGAAAGATTTATAAATAGCTATAAATGGAGTTAATAAAAACAGTAGCGATAACACCTTTAAGATGGTAAAATAAGTAGTTATTGGGATATATATCTGTGCATAAAACGAAATATTTAATAATCGAATACAAATTTCAAAATTCGATTTACAAAACGAACGAACTATAGATGATTATCGTTTTACTATACTTGTCAGATTAATTTTCAAATATTTATAATATTTATCTAAATACATTTATAATAATTTTTATTAAGTTAAATAAAATGTAATTTAAGATTCAATTTCGATGTTTAAACTTATGTTCCTTAGCAAACTGTGTATTACAAACTGGTAATAATTATTTGTTGATGCTTAATTTGAGCAATTTGAGCAATTTGAGCAATAGTGCTATTTGAGTAATATTGAAAAAAATTATATAAAAATATTCAATACCCAGTACGTCATAATTAGAGTAAAATTATGTAATATATACTACTTTATAAATTTAAATCGATCTTACAAACAAGTATATCACTTTATTGAAAGTTTTATTAATGTTGGACATATTTAATTTTAATGTTATTTCGTTATGACGTATAAAAATAGCATAAAAGCCTGTGATATAATCGCTATAATAAAATATGACATAAAATCTGAATATTAAAAAATCGTTATAAAATTTGACGTATTTTACAATAATTTCCTAAGTATTAATGTTTTCTTTTTACACAAAAATACTTAGGATGATTTAACTATTATTATTAAAAATATATATTAATACGTTTTAAAACTACACAAAAATGTTCTAAAATATAATGTTAAACATGTTTATGTTTATCTAACTTTATTCTTTGATATACATAGGATAATGTTCGTTTTTCCCTTCATTTTTAAATACCCATTTTTTGTATTTTCTAGAGTTATATGTTTTGTTTCAGAATAATTTTGAGAAAGGTATGATATCTCATAAATGAATTATTAACGCTATTTAATACATATAATATATTTATAATATTGAAATTTATTCTATTGAATTGCTATAATATTATGTTGATAATTTCAGTTAATGATCATTAAGGCCTATTAACACTAAATATATAAATATTAACAAAGCCTGGTGCTATAGCACAGCTTTTGATAAGATTTGCACCCTAATTTTTAATTGTATATAATTTAGTGAGATACACCACGTTACACTCGTTTGGTGTAAATGTACTCTAAAAAGGAATAAACAGATATATACCTATAACTTGTACCTATATATATACATTTGTAAGCACAATTACTTAAATGTTTTTTGGCAATACAATTTTTCTCTCTCTCTCTCTCTCTCTATATATATATATATATGTATTGTATTCCAAAATCTCAGTTATAATGTAATTCTCCAAAAGATTATTTTAATATACGTTATTACTGTTAAATGAATTAAAAAAATTATATTAGTCAATTCTGTTATATTAATACGAAAAGATACATATAGATACTAACTAATATAACCAATTAACCAACTTATTGAACTAAAAATATATTCATAACGCAAAACAAATATCTGAGCACATATATAATTTAATATAATATGTATATTATAGTCATAAATATATGCTTCAGTTTATGAACATATATTTGTGAATATGTTTCTTTAATATACTTCACATATACAAAATTTATAATATAATAAGATGCCAAATATATGTGAAAGTGGATCTTAGGGTATCACAGGGAAGTGGTATTGGTAATGGTGGATATACTGAACATTTGTATTATTGTACATTAATTATTTTGTTGATATATATGTACATCTATATATTCCTATTTTATAAAACACGTGTATCAATATCAAATATTTTAATGGTCCGTCTAATTTTCTGTAGAATTATATGGATAAAAGTATTTAGTTAAGATTATCAATTTAATTTAAAATTGTGTTAAATATCATGATCGATGGTGTACGTGTCTAAATAAGCATAGATTTCTAACTAATATGCATAAAATATTTAATACATCATCATTTTTACATTTTATAAGATGAACGAAGTGTGGAGATATTATATGTAAAGAACAATGTTACTGTAATAAAATTGCTTATGAAGTAAAATGTATATGTATATTGGGGGCGTATAAAAATAGTCCCAAAGTAATTAAAGTCGACATTAAATAAATAATAAAATTCATTTTTACGAGTATTTAAATATAATTATATTTAGAAAAATATTAGTGGATAATAAAGTTGACCTTGTTTACCGATACCTACATGTAAGATCGTAAATTGTACAAATACTTATGAATGTAATATTAAATATATCATTCAATACAAATGTAAACATTGAATTAGCAATTGAAATGTTAAAATATTAATAACTGACAGGAGATAATTACTATAATTTGAAAACTAATTAGGAACGTCGCTTTTATACGTATCCCTTTCAATATTTCTTGGATACATGTCATATTGCACCATTTGTGATTACATATACATACATATACATACTTTGCATATTTAGCTTGTTATCAATAAAAGAAGCGTTACATTTTTTTGTTTGAATTATTTTAGTCTAGTCATAACATGTCATTTTTATTCAATTTTAAAAAGTTTGTTGCTACGTTTTCAACTATCAATTACTACATATACTAATTAATTAAGTTTCATGTCAGATTTCTAGCATTTGAATATATTTCGAGGACATACAACATCCTATACATAGTAATGTTTCCATTTCCGGAGGATTTTGTGAATTGATTTACGAGCTTGTTTTTCGCGGTTTTTGCATTTTTACTCAGAAGTGATGGATTAATGACATTAATATAATTTGGATATAATGACATGTGTATAAAAACCTTGACTGCACAGCTCACAGTCAAAACATTAATTATACTACTATTAATTGTAAATTAGGAGTTAAATATTTTTAGCATATACATTATAAACATTGATCATCAAGTAATGCAATTATAATATACATGTTATTATTTCATATTTCTATCTGGATACAAAAGCTAAATTCGTAATATCTAATTTGTTTTGACGGATGTATATTAATACTATATACATTTATAGAATATAGTTTGAAATATTTTATAATGCATTTTTCCTTGTCTGTTCTTTCCATATATATATATACACATTTTATAATGCATGGATTATCTAAGTTCATTAAATTTTTCCAAAACAGAGACTGGTGATATTTTTCTGAATAAATTCATGGGATTTTACATCTTTAAATTAAGACACTTTTCAAGTAAAATATATATATTTTTTAAATAGATTTTTAATCATCTAAAGCATAACATTTAAATAAACCTTGATATTATTAACATGACAACTTTTATGAAAGATTTTATAATATAATGACGCACCTGCTAAATTTTGTCCTGTTTATATAAACATTGTATGCGTCGAATCTGATACATGCGATGTAATAATAACGCGTAAGTATAATATTAGCTAATTAAATAAGCTTAAATATATGAGACTATTAATATATTTTTATTAATTAATATTTATAAAAGAAGTAATTTAACTATTGGTTTATCTAACTCAAATTATGATATAAGTAATAATGATATATAAACACTAACACACACATGTGTGTGTATAAGTCATCTATAAATAAAATAAAGTAGGTGTGTTAATCATGATAAAATAGCAAAAATGAAATTAACTTTCATGAAATGTACAGCCGTGGCCATAAAGGTAGCATATTTATGAAAAAACATCAAATATTCAGAAGAAACCTTCTTATGTATATTATATTATATACAGATCGACTATAATATATTGGAAACACTAAAATATTATGTACATACACAAATGTGATTACCAGTTTGATAATAGAATCCAAATATTTAATATTTTGTACAATAGCCCCGGGCTGCAATGACAAGCTGTAACCGACTTGGCATCGAGTCTGCCAACGTCTGGCAGTACTCCTGCGTAATGTCACGACGCCAGACTTCTTTGATCTTCTCTTGCAGATCAGGCAGGGATGAAGGCTTCAGCTTGTGAACAAACATTTTGAGGTGGCGCCAGCAATTTTCAATTGGATTCAGGTCCGGCGAATTTCCTGGCCAGGGGCCAAGAACCTCAATATTTTGCATTGCCAGCCAAGCAGTGACATCTCTGCGACGATGACAGGGGGCTCCGTCATGTTGAAAATACTGGCACTCGCGAACATTCATCCATGTTTGAAGCTTGTCTTGTAGCACTTTTAGATACACATCACCATTGATGGTCGTGTTCTTGGGCATGAACCATAAGCCGCCACGTCCTTGTCCTGCTATACATCCCCATACCATTAGTGATGGCGGATGTTTCACGGTTTGCGTAGTGAACCGTGGATTGTAGCGTTGCCCAGGGGGACGACGAACTTGAGGCGTGTAGGTACTGAACTGATGGACGGTAGACTCGTCTGAGAATAAAACAGATCTCCACTGTTGACATGTCCAATGGCGATATTTATTGGCAAATGCTAGGCGATCCTTTATGTTTTTGGCAGTCAGCCGCGGTTTTTTTGCTGGTGGGTGCGATTTTAAATTAAAATCCTTCAGAAGACGTCGTCTTACCGTTCTTGCACTTACACGATTATGTGGAGGAAGTTCGGTAGCAATAAACGACGAGGATGCTGTTGGATTGATAGTCACAATTCGCCTGATCAGATGATCTGTTCTTTCACTAGTTAAACGAGGTCTCCCTGGGGATGTTTTATGGCTAAATGATCCAGTGTCTGCATAACGTTTTAAAGTTCTAGACACAACGGATTGAGAAACATGCAATGTATCTGATATATCTTTTTGCTTCCAACCTGCATTTTTGTATGCCACGATTTGTGCTGCAGTTTCGCTCGAAATAGGAATATTACCAACCATTTCTAACAGCAGACTAACAATAAATGAGTTGGAAACGACAGTGGCTAGCTGCCAGTAAAATTTATTAGCCAGTGAAATTAATTTAAATTTAGAACATATTGATTAACTTATTATATTTGGCTTATTGGCTTATTAGATTAGATAACCTTGTAAGCACGCATACACCTCATGATCAATGTATGCAACTAATTTAGAGAAATAAGTGAATTTTATGTAAATATGCTACCTTTATGGCCACGGCTGTAGACACTATATATTGAAGTGATCCAAAAATTGTTTCCCCCTATTGCCCATTTCAATTTTTATCTTATTGTATGAAATATTCTAGATTTTCAAAATGTAAATCAATGATAGATCAAGTACTATAATAGATACCTATAGGTGCTTTATGGGCGTAACCATAAATCTGTGAGGGGCACGTGAGTTCACTTAACAATTGTAAATCAATAGTCAATTAAAGTGCCATAATCAATCCAGAGTGGTATATTACAAATTTACAAAATAAAATTTTTGTGAAATACATGATATTTCAAATATTGTTGTTCAGTTTTATAATTAAAATTATCTGTTGTAAAGCAGAGATATATACCAGAATTAACACAGCAATGAAGTGAGTCCCTTTGTAATTAAGTTAATGTAAAATTTAAAGGAAGGGCTTCTTAAACAGAGCTAAATTAAAATTGTTCCCTGATGATTAGAGTATTACGAGTTATACAGCTGTAAGTTTACTGTGACGTATATAATTTTCTTGGATATGACCTTGGGATACAAACATTGAGTAGTTTCTATTTTTAATTCAAGAATGGCCGTTTTACAGCTTCTAATCAGATAAATAGTTATAATAGTATGTAATTAGGCGCATGATTAAACAGTAAATTACCTGTTTCTATGATGAGTAATTGGCATCAAGTCAAAATGTTTTTTATACTCTTGTTTTATACATTAAAATGAAATGAAAATTTAAATATATTGTAAGTTTACAATATATTACATTCAAAAAAGAAATTCATTTTTTTTTCCTAATCTAAACTGCCTACTGTTTACACCACAGGATCGCACCCATAGAAAAAGCACGTCATTATTCAACATCCATATTATACACAAATAGGTACGTTACGAACTTAAGCCTTTATCATAATAATGTTTTTACAATAAACTTCAAAACAATTACATTGGGTAAAATATAAAATTCAAAGCAACATCATGAAATTTAATACCTTACAAACATTATTTTCAATAAAAATGTTTTTTAATGTTTTGAAAATGTTTATCATTATTTAACTGACATGTCTAAATTAAGTTTGCGTTTTTAAGTTCGTTCTCAATACTATATTCCTTATGATATTTGAAAACATTTAATAATTTCTTATTAAACCTACCGATCTAAAAATAATTATAAATGTTAGCTTACATCATAGTACGTCGTTTCTTGCTTGTATAGTAGCCATATTGAAAATTTCGTCAATTAACAAAAGGCTGTTACATGAACGCAAACTAACTTATATCAGTAATATTAACTCATACATATGTGCATATATTGATTATATCGTAGACAGTCACAAATTGTCAATAGATTTAATGCGTAGATGTGAATATTTTCTGTGTAGTAACTATGTATATATACACGGCATTATATAGTTAATAATAGCAGTATATGGTAGAAGGGGTTGTATATATATTCTTCCCCTATATATAGAATCGAATATCCACTAAAAGACATTTCTGCGCCAGACAATAAAATTCCACTGCATTAAATATTTGTTAGAATAATTGAAATAGATAGATATTAACTGCTACAGTGTAATTGAACCGCGTACGAATATAATAATACTTTTCTATTATAATTAATAAAAAATTGTTATTTGTATGGAGATAAATATAGATATTTAATTTATTATTTTGAAATAAATAACTGCAATATAAATATTTCAGGCCACAATGATGAAACAAATACAACCCTGCTCAAAAATAAGCATACACCCTTTCTTCAAACTATTTATACTAAAAAGCAATGCTAAACATTATCCATAAATCAGAACGGAATATTAATGCAAAAATGTTATCTATTGATTACTAAACACAATTTGATGATTGAAGTAGTAGGGAAGGTGTGACACGAGGCCACCCCCCTCCCCCCTGGCAACAAAATTTTGCACCAAATTCAAATTTAAAAGTGCGCGGGATTGTGTGGCGCCAAATTCAAATTATTAATTATTTTTATCTATTTAAACA
>JAYRBW010153354.1:0-14151 GCA_036023295.1 Invenusta paracnida | reverse complement strand
TGTAACTGATTTATGTAATTTATCAACTGATTTGTGACTATAATTGTGTACAGTTTGTTAAATAATTATATACAATGAATCAAAAGTGTTTGTTTTAAAAAGTTCAGGGGACTTATTGGACACCCTGTACAACATACATACTTTCTGATATAAATTGCTTTTATTGTGATAATACTTAATATTTCCAATGCTATAAATTAGTTTATTCGTATTCATACAATGTCAAAGAAAGTGTCATATGCAAGAAATGCATACATATATTAGGTACCGTTTATAGGAATAGTACACACATGATCTAAATCTAGATGACCATTGTGTATGTGCATGAATCGAGGCATGGACTCCTAAATAATAACACCTCCAATAACATTTCTAATAACACCTCCCATATGGCTTCCAATATTTTCTAACTTTTACCTTTGGAGGCGGACGAGCTATGAAACAGCTATATAAATGGGGAGGGAGGGAGGGATGGAGTGAGTCAGAAAGCCAGAAAGCCTCTATAATTGGTCACAATTGATGTAGATAACACGATCGAGGAAGATGTAGTTATACGACACTAACAATCGCTCGAGTGAAATCAAAGCAGGAAAATTAGTTATTTCGGTAGTTTTTTTCTTGATTCGCCATTTCTTGACTTATATATATGTATATTATTTCATTTTACAAATTATATGAACTATTATGTCAAATAAATGCTGTGTAATTGGATGCCGTTCAGGATATGATGGGACTACTGAAGGAATCACTTTAAAGCGCTTTCCATTAACGAATACTGAGTTAAATAAAAATAGATAGCAAGAATCCTAAACCCAAATCTACGGTGCCAACAAAAAATATGTGTGTTTGCTCTCTACATTTTTTCTAACAAGATTTTATTATGGAAACATCAGATAGTAACACTACTATAGAAAGAAAATTAAATCAAATCAAGGCTTAACAAGTCTGCAGCTTTCACCAAATGCAGTGCCATCTATGCAAACGAGAAACGGTGTTCATGTTACCACCTATCTATCATTTAATACCCCACCACCGGTATCCATGCAGATTTATTTGTAAGTATTTGTATATACGGTCCCGGTCAATGATTTAGCATAATTTAAAAAAAAATCTCCATGTTGTCATAGTACATTTTCGCCTTTTATCTGACTGAACTATCATATTAGTAACATAGTATCATATTTGTAAGATACTGTCATATTTTTTAACATGTTTTAATGGTTTTATTACATTTTATTACATACATACTCAATTTATTGGAAAAACGAGTTTTTTAAATATGTTAAATCATTGACCGGGACAGTATCTTCATGTTTAACCGGTTAAACATTTTAAATACTAGAATTTGGTATCTTGTGGGATTTATTGAACATAATTCTTTGTATCGTTTCTCTGAAATATTGTATATATATATATATATTGAAGACAAGTGTAGTCTTTTCAGGTTTATTGAACTTTTCAATTTTTGCTAATAATCTTGTATATATATTTAAAATAAGTGATTATTATATAAAAACGGTGGAATTTTAAAATTACAATTTTATTGTTTTGTTTTATCATATTAGTGTTTTCTATACAACCGTAAATATAAACTTTTTCAAAAATTTATGCAGATTTATTGAACATCTTAGTTAATATGTTGATAATATGGTACCTCGATTGTAACAAGGGCTCAAATCACCTTTTAAAACTGTTGAATTTTTATATTCACAAGCTAATTATTTTTTATTTGTGTAATAAATTACTATTTTGTATACTCTACATTTATCTTTTTTCTTTTCTCTTTTAAATAAAAATAAAAATAATATTGAGATTTATTAATTATTTGTTATAAAAACAAGTTCGAAATTTTATAGTAATTATGCTTTAATGAATGTGTTATAGATAACTCTTTGTCAATTCTATAGGCCATTAATTCTACGACCACTGCTATTTAAAGGGTGTCCGCCTCCAAAGGTAAGACACCTATAATCTAGTTTTCTGTCCAGGTGTTATTATTTAGGAGTCTGCATGATCAAGGCCAGCGATGACAATCTTTTCTGTCCCATACTGGTCCAAATATATATATTCAATAGACGATACGATACACAATAACGCACATAAATGATTGAATAAAGGTCCGAATCGAAATCTCCACACGCTAACGAAATAAATTTGTACATATATGTATATATATGATCAGGACTATAAAAATTGATGCTTTAGTAACATTGATAAAGTCTACCGTTAGAATTCATATATCCCGGCTCTCACTAACTAAATATAATTGATGATGTAATAATTTCCGAGTATCAAAATGTAATAAAGACGAAAAGGGCCGGCCACATTAAAACATTTATTTATATTGTATATTTATAGTCATTAAACCTCAATAATTCGTTAGCTATATTTATCATCAATCTAAGCACTGAAAATTATATATTTGGCTAGGAATTTTAAGTAGATTGTTCCAATTCTTACCAAACAAAATAATGAAACACTCCGCCTATTGATTTTTTTTCGTTTTATGCACTAATCATAGACTTTTTTCATACTTCTTCCAGAGCTCATAATTTCTTAGTATTCCTCAACAAGTCGTTATTCTTTTATTCTCTGAACAAAATCTACAATTCTTTATCAAGGCAATATTTATTAAAGTTATATATAATCTCTGTCGAATTCAGCATTTCTCTTACACGTTATCTTATGCCTCAAACAAAATTTTTAAACATAAAATTCTCAAATTACGCACTGACGTGATAAGAGAGATAAAATGCACATCATGATGCAAAAAAAGACTCATTTGTTCGTGCTCATATTGTATAATTCATATTGGCATTACGGCGTGGGATATAACAATCGCTTGAGCGCAAGACAGTAGGGAGATCATTTAGCTTCATTGATCCATAAATAATAAAACAATTAAAAACACAGTAATTCTGTGGTTAATTAAATTTTAAAATATATTAAAATATTAGGCCATATTTACACAAGCTTTAAACTCATCAGTTCTTGTTCTAGCTGATCTGGACTATAGCGAAGATCTTTAGCATAGGTGTCCCTAACCGCTTGTACATTGAAATCACGTTCACAGACTACTGCCGGGACCTATCTATATAAAGTTGACTTATCGGTATGTTATAAATTGGTGCTGAAATCTGAGAGGAAACACTACTATATATTTAGATATATATGTACAACAAAACATCGCTTAAGCCTTCGTTTCCATTGGACCCTTTTTGATTTTCAAGTGATCGTGATTTTTATTATAAGCTTGATTGGCTAATGACTTACATGTAAATTCCAATATTTTCTTGAAGATTGTTTTGTGTAAGTATAATGTGATGCGTATCACATTTTATGCCATCTCATGCACTTAATATTTGAATGACTTGATCCTGTTTTTAAAAATCTCCCAAAAATTACTTACAAATGTTTATATTGTCTGATGTTGCACTTATTATACTCCTGGCTTACTTATATGCAGTAAATAGAAAGTTATAGAAAGTTATATGAACATTGCTGAATGTTTATATTATAAAATAAATTGAGAATTTCAAGGGCACTAAAGAGAAAGGTGAAACAAAGATGTCACGAATGTTACCGCACAACATGTAATATACATTTGATAAGAATGTGTACTGAGTGTGCAATTGAGTATATATATTGACCTAACAAAGTATATAGAGACATTGTGTTATGCTGATTATTGTAATTAGTTAAAACTAAGAAATTATGAAATTAATTATTAAATATATGCTATACCTAACTTTATTAAAATGATGCCTTCCAATTAACTTTTTTATGAACAAAACAAAAAAACGATTTTCAAAAATATAAAATTTTTATGTATTGGGTACTATTTTGAAGGTAAAAAATACAACATAGATTAAAAAATTTGGTGTCACTGAACTCATGACAAAATTCTGATTAAAATCATTGCCATTAATAATTTGTTTAGGCCCGTATATTCTTGAAGCTTGTTTATATTATTTTGCCTCTACTAATTAGTAGCATGCCGTCATTTACTATAATAATAGACCTAATGAGGTCTGCTATGTAGTTCTAAATTCGGGAAGCGATATTAGTTAGTTAAGAGTTTAATATAGTAAAGTAAGTCAGAACACGTCACTCTATGCGACTTACTCTTAGAGCTTAGAACTTTTTTTTACGATTATTCAAAATGAGGCTGACGGAATAATTGTAAGTTCTACTAAATATTTTTTATTAAATAATTATACATGTAATATTATGCGCCCTCTCCAATTTTACATTGATAAAACATTTGAATATTTCTTTAGTTCTTTAGTTCTGAATTTTACTAAAAATAGGTATTGATTTCAGAAGGCAGCGCAATTATTGTCATATTTTATGTTAAACGCCACAATACTCTACAACTGGCCTTCGATTTTAATAATTGCAATTATTTAATTTCATAATTAGATATACTAGATACAACATTTATTAGCGAAGGATCAGCTGTAGTCACACCATGCTTGCTTTCTGTATCACTTTTATTGCTTTATATAACAATTATTATATTTTATTGTTCTGTATTGTGTTTGGCTCATATAGAGATAAGATACATATTATTAAACATATATATTATATATATATATTATTATTATTATATTACTATAAATATATTAAATCATATTTCTAAGGTTTGGCATATATTCAACTCAATATGATAGAATTTATTTTTGTGGTCCCGATTTTTAATGTTGATCTTTAAGTATTGAGGTGTGCACGTCCTATATGTATTTCTATAATAAACAATTGCGTTATTTCAATAATTACAAGTATGCCAAAGTACTATAGATAGCCTATAGTACAAACTTTCCTACCAACTAACTAAAACTGCACCAATTCTATTGGCTGAAACGATCAGCTGATACGATTTACCGTCATCATTACGTTTTAGTGACTGCTAACTAATATTTTTTTTAGAAGTCAGTGTTGTGATTATGGTGTCTCAGTTAATCCCGTTATTAAATAAGCAACCCCTCGAAAAAATTACATGTATACGTCACGTATACGTCATTATGGATATTCGTTTACGTGATGTATATGCCATATATGTGACTTATACGTATATCCAATTACATATACGTCATTTTCTAAAAGGGACGCTCCAGGAATATAATTGGGCCTTAAGAACATCCTAGTACTTTAGGATTATTAAAAACTAAATTCATACTGTGTGTATAACCAAGGTAACAATAATATATTTCACTTATTGCATTGTGTGATAACGTTATACATTATAATGCTATTAATATCACAGAGTAAGTTTGTAAGTTGACTACCCTATGTTTAATATGAACAATAATTTAAAACAGTAAAAAATTGTTTAAGTGTATATAAATATTATTTTCATATATATTTTGAAATATCTGATTTTTATCAGCTGTTTTTCGGATGTCAATATTTATTATATGTTGTAACATATTGTATTTATACCATGTCTAACATTTTATCAGAAACGAAAGCGAAGATCGTTAGATGCAATATACTCTCTGTTGCAAAGTAAAAATAATACTTTATTATTATTTTAGTGCATACAATATAATTAAACACAAGTATTTTAAAGCTATACTTATAGTTTATAACTATAAGTACATAGCCTATGTCAAATGGTTACATGTCAAAACGTACTTAAGTCGAGACCATTGCGACTATATGTAATATAATTTACTATAACAATAATACAATTAATGTTATACTATACTTAGTTGGTAGGTTGTTACCTAAATGCTAATCTTATTTAAAATTCATAAATTTACTGTAAAGTACAGACACAGTTTTTGTCAAAATTTGTTTTATATTAATTAGTAATATACTTAAACATAAATACTGTATTAGTGTAAAGATTAAAATCTAAATGTTTTAGGTTATTCAAAACACCAGTAATAGTATTATAATATAAATAAGTCAAGTACAATTATAAAGTATATATAGTCCAAAAATACATTTGATCTAAGCTTTAAATACATTTTGACTTGAGAGGATTACTGTACTGATATGATATTTCAAATAAGTAATTTTTATTATATGGTATTATTATCAAAATAATAGTAAAATAAATAATATCAGTTAATAATACTTAATTATATATAAATAACATTAACCAAATCTAGCATTATGATTCCCATTCTCTGACTTTACCCAATTAATATAATTATGCCCTGAAAGTCCAGTATAAAAACACAATAAAGAATTAGAAAGACATATTTTTAGGAATATATCAAAGTAATATATTTAAAAAATTATGAGTTAGTCTCTGGGCTGGATAAATTATAATTACAGACATTCAAATATATTAGACACAATACTAACTAAACCCAGGAATAAATAGTCTGGATTTGAACCTACAATCTCTGGATTGAGAAGCAGACATACTATCCATTAGACCATCACTCCTTAAAAGTTTAGCATGATAAAGTTTATTTAATCTTTCACATTTGTATATGACTCACTGGATTGCAAGCCACACTGTCTAATAATAAACTTCTGCAGCTCAAATATATTTAGACATTAAATTACAAGAAATCATTAGCTAACTCTACTTTTATTTAACTACAACTTTTACTAGCTCATTGTTCCAGCTTACTGGAATAATCAAGCATTCTTTAAATTCTATTCAATATATTATAAACTCGTTACTAATAAAAAACCTGACCATGTCATTCTCAAAGATTAACATTCCTTCTTCTTACATTTTATCACTTATATTACTTTATAAAAACTCTAGAAAACTAGCTTTTCATATTTCATTTAAATTAAAAAAAACTTAAACATAATAACTTGACTCTAACTATTGAACCATTGCTTCAAGACTCAATGTCAATTATACATGCATAAGTTAAAATAATGGCTTGAGCTAACAGTATTAAGAATAGCATTATCATTAGAATAAGTAATATATCATGAATTAAATATTCTCAAACAATATACAATAACATGAGATAAACATTGATACTACTTTCTAATTATAGTATAAGTAATACCAAGATAATTAAATATTCCATTTCATATACTTAGTTTAAACTAATGTCTCTGTCAAAGCTTTAGCAAACATTTATTTTAACAAGACATAAATAACATCATTATACAATTTTATATACAATTTATTATAGATATCCTATGAATATAGATTATTTTATCTATAGTTGCACTCATATAGTACCATTAGCACTCTTCTCACACTAGCTGAGTATGACAGGTAATGTAAATGTATACTAAAACATAATTTTTATATTTTGAAAAAATTGTCCTATACAACAATTGCAGGTATACTATTTGTAAAGCATACATTTTCCTTAATATTAATATTAACATTAACTTAATATATATATACTTCCAGTCAAAAATTATGAAATTTATAAGCTGTGATGATAATATATCATTTCTATATACCTAATAAAATAAATCTCAAATTATTATATTTAAATAACAAAAAAACTAGCTCCAAGACAAATGTAAATAGTAAAAAAGTAGATAGTTTTATGAAATACTAATTAAGATGAGCAATATTATGATCCAAGAAAGAAGAAGTAGACATTTAATGTGTTAAATAAATTAAATTTTCTTGTACAGTTTTAAAGAATTAAATCAAATTTACAACATTTATTATTTGCCCCTCATTTAAGCTCAAGCTTCCCTTTCTGGTATTTAGCCAATTCATTTTTTTATTTCTATGATCAATGAAATATCATCTAAAAAATTAAACTATAAATGTTATATACAGGCATTTACTTATGCAATGCATTTTATTCAATTTTAAACCAGATAAAACATTTTTTTTATAAATGTGGGAAGTTAGACTGAACTTTACTGAACACCCATATATATACTCTTTAGTTAGAGTTGCAGTACTATCTATGTATAATTAGCTATATTTACATTATTATACAATTTCCATTTCAATAATATACTTTACATAATAAATTCATATAAAAAAATATATTTTAGATGTTAACTTAATGGATTTTTTCTATATTTTAGTTTCAATATCTAGTTAATAATTTTTTATTGTAGCAATATTTTAAGCTTTTGAATCTCCTGGAAATTTACTGGATTTGTCGTCATTTTCTTACTTAAAAGGCACAGGTACCATAATATATAAAGTCATTAAACTAATTAAATGCACAGATTAATTTAGAGACAGTAAAAAACGAATATATACTTAATGCATTGTTTATAGCTAGAAATGGCCAGGGGTGTCATGGAAAATATAAAATATATTTATTAATTATTTGAAATATTATAATAAAATGTTTAAATAAATGTATATAAACATACAGGAATTGTGAATAATTATTCATTAGGTCAGTTCACAATCTTGTTTTAGTTCAGTTGGTTTCAAATGGTTATAAAATGAGAAGACAGATCATAGAGATTGTACTATATTTAGTAGTCATATTTATAAAAGAGATTATCTAACTTTAATATAGAATTATATAGCAGCATGATTCACAGTTATTATACAAAATGACTATATGAGCCTAAATAGTACATATATTCTTACTCTTTAAGATATGGGATGTACATATATGAATTGAATGAACCATAGTAGAGTATGACATGATTTATTTAAAAATAATATGCATACCTACATAATTCAATATGTATATATAATTATAATAAACATATAGGCAAACATTTAAAACATTTTGTAATATTTAGATATTGAATTAAACATATACTTCTAAATGATATATAATATTTATATTTCTTATATTCTTGATCTTGTAAATCAAAGTTGAAGATGTTTAATTTGTGTTGTAGATATCTAGCTAATTTTCTATTTTTGTTCTGGTATTACTGACTAGATTGTTGCCATTCCTATTTATAAATGTCATGTCTATAACAAAAGTAAATTAAATTTGCATGTACTACACATATAATTATTATAATATTTTAAACCAACTGAAAGTGGGAACTTGACTTTCAGTTAGAAAAGTTTGACAACCTGCTCTTTAAACCAATTTTCCTATCTAAATATATTGCAAGAATTTTCAGAATATCAGTAATGCTTTTATCAAACTAACTCCAAGTGCATTCAAACCTAGTCAAACCAATTTGACTTTCAGTTCCTTAGATTTCCATCACTTCTCCACTTTTAGTTTGATTAAAAATGTAGGTCATCTCTTATAGTTTTATTAAAGGAATGATGAAATTGTCAGCTGTTTTTTTTTCAAGTCAACTGAAACAAACTTGTGAACTGACCAATTGTTTTTTTCTATATATACATGAAATTTTCTAACAGCAATATATTTATGTCACTTGGGAAGATGCAGGAAGAGGGGAATGCCACCAAAATCCAGTTTTATTTGAATTTGACCACATCTTAGAACTGTTTTACTTTAATTTCTATTTTAAGTATACATGATCTGTTTCTTATTTATGTGAATTATTTTTATCACAAAGTGTAGACCTGTAGGACAGCATCATATAGAACATAATTGTAAAAAATTACCAAAATCTGAGACATAGTGTCACCTTCCATTTGTTGAATCCTACTGGAATGACCCAACTGTCTACTTCTACTTTAGTAATGTTTTTAAATAATTAGTAAATATTTTACAATTAGTATTATATAAATATTGTTACACAGTATTACATTATACATTATTATGACACAACACAGTTATTTCATTTTTTATTTCTTTATTTTTAACTAATTATTTCTTTATTTTTGATTTCCCTAACTTGAGTATTGTAGATTAAATTTCACTAAATGTACCTCATAAAATTTGAATTGATAAAAAATGCATGTCTATTTATACATATTTCTGTACCTTACCATTAAGGCCCTTAAATTTAATATATTTTCCCCAAAGATATGTAAAATATCTTAGCATTAACTAAATTTGATTTTTTCAGACATAACATACATATATAATAATTTATATGTTGTTGGTTTTCTCTTGATATCTAGTAAAAAATCATATTAGATTATTAAAAATAGTGTTGTATGCATCTAGTTTAATAATTACATATTTTTAAAATTATTATGAAATTGTCCCAAGGTTTACCTAAAAGGGCCTTATTATAACCTGTAATCCATGATTCAGGGTAAAGCTCAGTTTAATCAGTAAAAATTATGTTTACTCACTGCTATGAGCCATAACATATATGGTCATACTCAATTTTCTACAAATGATTTAAATATGACAGTTTTCCATGAAAAATATGGAATAGAGAAACAAATGTATACTTCCATTTGAGCTCCATTTGACCTTTCAATGTGTGGTTTTATGAAAAGGATAAAAATTGCAAAACAATACATTGACATTATTAGAATAAAAAGGCACACTGCAATATTGATTGATAATTTTGTATAAGATTTATATTTTCTTAATTAAAATTTATTTGTTTAAATATTTATTGTTCATTCTTACATATTACATACTTATTTATAAATTGTTATAAACATGAATAGCAGCACTTTGTTTGCTAGTATATATTTATTATTTATTTTAGACTTGCAGTTAAAAGTCTTTCAGATCGTGCATGTTTCACAGATCTCAATGACTCGACGCCTGAAGTGGTCAACTTCTGCACCATTGTCGAAAACATTTTCTTCCTTGGCCTCAAAGGTGTTTACTTAAATATTTCTTCTTTACAAGTCACAAATTATATATTGAAATAGTTATCCTTTGTAGATATATAATAAAATCATCTTTTCAAATTAGTATTTAAATTGGTTTGTTTTTATTCATAATTTACTTTGGTTTATATTCTGCTTTTTAAAAGTAACATCTATAAAGCATTTAATTTTAATATTTTCCAGTTTTATAAAAATCCAAATTTCAAAGCAATAATAAATTCGGAAACTATTTGTAAAATATTTTTAACATTGTAAAAGAGGAACAACATTTAAATAAATATTTTCATTCAACGCATTTTATTTTACCGAATTCTATAATAATTTACTAACTTTGAATTGTTATTATAAAATTCTTTTAAAAATAAATGTAGTATAACTTACGTGGTAATCCTACAAATTCTGTTTGTCCCCCTTTTTTAGGTGAATCAGGTTTGTTCAACACTGACAGTAGAAAGCATCCATGGGCTCTGGTGTCATCAGTCTCTAAAAACATGTCCAACAGCTGTGTTTCTATGATTCTCAGAATGAAGAATCTTACCAATGATTTCGCTAGAGTAAGTTTCTTTTGTAATTACACACCTATTACTGACAACTGTCACTATCAGTCTTATGTATGTTAAAATATTTGTCAACTATAGTAGTAGAGTGTATTTATTTTTTTAATATGCCTTAGCCAACTGATTTGTGTATTGATAGAGTTTGAATTTTGAAACGGGAAAATTATATTTTAAATATCACGAAACAGACTTTTTAGGATATGTATTTTTATTAATTATATTTATTTATGAAAGAAACTCTGTAGAAATATATTATACATTATATAAACATTTTTGGAAAGAAAAGTTCAACATGTTAACTAATTAGGTAGCATATAACATGTTTCTGTAAAATTTCGTTAAATGAGTATTTTTCAAACATTTTTATTCGGAATCGAATTAAATCTTAGCATTGAAAAGCTCTATACATGTATAAACAAACTAGATGTAGTAATCTTGACCTTTTAGATAACTTTACATGTTCAACCGAAAAAAAATTAAGCTGTATGTTTTAGTAATAATAGCCGTAGAGTATTTGAAGACCTGCCTGGATTAAATAAAACATAATTTATGAATAGATACATGATGAAAAATCATACTAAATTAATATCAAGTTAGCAATTACTTTGTAAATAAAATTTATATTTGTTATCGATATTTTCGTATCTGCTGTTTAAGTATACTTGTCTTTTATTTAAGGTGGATATTACTGTTTGTTTTAATTGTTTGATCATTGTCATCTAAATATATGATTCTTAGGTTAAATATGATCATAGGTATTTGGGCCCTATACTTATTGTATAACTTAATTGTTTCTTAAAGTATTTGATTGCGTACAACATTATATAAATATATACTATATTTGAATATTCTATTATTAAGTGCATTATTTTTTGTAAGTTTATTTTAGTCGCTTTTCTAATTTGAAGTTTTCACTAGCATCAATATGGCTCATATCATTATCTTCCCACGTTCTATGTTCTTATTTCCCATGAATACATACAAGAAAAATTTGACAATTTTCCGTCTGAAACCCCAGATTTCTCAATCAGAAATATTGTTATAACTATATTGGTACAATTTAAAGGAAACCTTATCTATGCCTTATATATATATATATATATATCGTATACATTTAGCTTTCTACTGTTTTATTTGATATGCAGATCTTTTCTGACATTATCGATGTTAGCTTTGGCAAAAAATAGTCATAGCATAGTGGTAATGATGTTGGCCTAGAAAGAAGATGACCCAGTTCAAATCCCGCTCATACCACTCTTATGTGTCATTGGTGAGGAAGATAATGGAAACCCACCACAATAAGTTACACTTTTTGTAGTATTAAAAATAAACTATTAGCACCACTGGTTTGTAAAAGTCGGTATGTTTGCATATATAGCGATTCCACTACGCTCAGTTATGACACATGATATGTATGTACATGATAACAAATAAAAACATTAATATATTATTATCTAAAAAAATTAAGGCATTATTTATATTAAGTAATATGCTCACCTCCTGCCAGGCAATTTCCTAAGGTGCAGTGAAAACATTGAACGATGACTGAACGATTTTATGAATATACATATATAGTGTTAATTTACAGATAAATATTATTTTCAGGTGAATAAAATAAAAGCAAATATATAGTGATATCAATAGATATTATAATTCTATCGAATTTTATGGAACTACATATATATACAATTTATTTGTATAATGAAAAACAGAAATTATTTATTTTTAGAAGTTGTGTATTACTTAATATTATTTATATTTTTATAGAAACAGATATATTGCTAACATTTTAAAGTAATACTTATTTTTGTGTCTGTTTCGCTAACGAAATGAACACCATAACGTTACTAGTGTATAATTTACTTGTGGTATGAAAGTCCAATTTGTACTTAAATATTATTAAGATAACATACATATTCTCTATATTTCATAGTTGTCTTATCTAAATTTAGAAGTGTTTTGGAATAACAGTTTTAGTACCTGCTTACTTAATAAATATATCACGTATAAACTCTACTAAAGGTTGATACTTACAGTGTAATTGTATCCATATTAATGAGTATTATTAAGTTGATATTTCCTTAATCAAAACAAAAAAACAGTCATCTTTATATATGATAGTAAATTAATTAATTTCAAATATTTATAAAGTTATATTACTAATCATTATCGCTTATTTGTTGTTTTTCTGAATTTTAAACTATATTATTGTGATTTGTGTGAAACATATCAAGTAATACTTCTATTTCAACTTCTTCTTTTATTGCTTTTCATATATGCGTCGTATTGAAGCTTCGTGCCTGGATTCGTTTTGCTCTTCTGGAGAAACGATTCTTCGACTACATGGGCTTCCTTTTGAGGTTTCGTAAACAAGTTGAGTAAGTTGTTAAGACGCTTATAACAGCTTTTCAATTGCATTAATAAATAGTACACTATTATTTTATAGAATTACTTATACTTTTTTTTAAAGACATAAGTCCTCCACATCACAATCATTTTAAATCTTAAATAGAATAGTAAAAACACTATTGTCAGTGTTTATCATAAAGAGAAGTAAGAACATACGACTGAAAAAAGTATAGGTTTTCACATTCTTGATAACTATGATTATAATATTCACTTTCATATTCATATACAAATAGTAAATTCTATTAAACAAATAATAAGTTATTTTGTACACATTGTGACTTGTAAAATAAATAATTCAATATACCATTTAATAAATTCACTATACAATAAAATAATTACTATTTGCCATAATTCCATAATTAATGAGTTCTATTTACCACATTGAAAGTTCATTTTCCTATAATACATTTTCCTAATAATACATAACTTCAATACAACTCATCATATGAAGTATATAAATATAAGAATCATTTAGTTTCATTTCAAGCAATTATTTATTGCATTAAACTTTAGAGGGCAGCAATGTACCAGCAATTTGACATCAACGTATGAAAATAGAGGGCATGAATTATTAATAAATAAGAAAAGCAA
>JAYRBW010153353.1:0-35842 GCA_036023295.1 Invenusta paracnida | reverse complement strand
CAGTTGCAGTTGATAAAGATATACGAAACGTCCTGCATCAATAAACTTTATACCCAACAAACGTTCTTCTCTTATTTCAAATTGTCATGTACAAAACTTGCATTAAAAATTGTCCAATTTCCTTACACTAACTTATGAATAATTTACAAGACATATACCTAACTGCATATATAATTCTGTATGAAACATGTAAGAATATATCACAGTGCCTAATATAAATATATTCCATTTTTATCTGTTTGTGTATATGCATATAAATGTTTATATTAAAAGATATCTAATTAATTAATTGTTTAAAAGCAGAAAAATATTTATAATTAGCAAATTTACAAATATTTGGTGTAAGTTTCAAAAAGGTTTGAACTAGTTTGAAATGGCTTGATGGCAGCTTCGAAATTCTGTCCATTTTCTTGATCATACAGTACACATCATTCATTTAACTGAGCTATTGTCAAACTGTTTTAAACTGAGATGGTTCAAACCAAACCATATTTGTGAAATGGCCAATTGTAATACACAAAATTCAAGCCATCTATATTTTAAACAAAACTAAAAGGCCTAGCTGCATAACTTTTCAATTAAATTTTTTACATTATTTACATATTGGTATATATATATATATATATATATCATATTTTAAATAATAACTTGTGTTATTATATTTTATGCATAGACATAACTAGAATTATGTACAAACAATTTATATTGAATTCAATTTCAATATTTATACTATTTATTTGTACTATATTCTTTTTTAAAGTTAGCAAATTTTGAGTAGTGTACAATATATATTTTAGAACTATTTCATATTATGTGCTTAAATCAATATAGATATTCTATGTATTACAAAGATACACTGTCAGTAAAGCTTAAAAAATCTAATATAGACAAAGATAATTTAGAGACAACCCTTAGTTTCTGGTTACTCCAGGTAAAGGATTTAAGATGATATGATAAAACAGTTTATTTATTGTCAAATTAATAAAATTAGATATATTATTAAACATATAATAATTATATCACAGTATATCATTTAAATTAATTAGAAAATAGCTTCACATAGAATTTAAAGCTCAATTTGAAACTTATTTTTATATTTTGTTTTAGTATTTGCAAGGACTACCCTTTTATTTTATTATTTAGTGTTTTAAATAAAAGTATTTTGGTTTTAAACCACTCATCTATTTTTATTTGCTATTTTAACATCAGAGTTATATTTGCATCATTGCTGAAAGTAAAATAAAAACCACATAAAATACTTTAGAAAAAGAATTATATAAACTATACTACTTAATGTTATAAGCTAGGTGAACTTTAATAAGCCAATTTCCTTTTAACTCAATATTTTCATGAAACATTTTTGTTATTTTTCTAATGAATACAATAGTTTTTGAAAAAATATTATGTGAATTTTAGATTTATTTATTAAAAATTAAAGTTTTGCTCACCTAATTTTATTATCTGATCAAATCGAAGCTACCTTTAAAAAAAGAAGATGTTTTTTCTATTATTGTTATGCTCACTGTATGAGGGGGCTTCTCAGACTATAACAAAACAATACCCTACACATATAATCTATGTATTTTTATTGACAATAGAAACATCTAAGATATTGGTGAAAAGTTCAAAGTATACACTCATGGTTACCTGCATAATTAAAATGTTGAAAATCTAAGTCAAAAGTCCAACATAAACATGGCAGAAAGAATAAATGTTACCCCACAATTTCAAAATTTTTAATTTTTATTCTAAATGGATAATTTATTTAATTATAATCTGTAATATAGAATTTATAAATTCACAAAGTATCTTCATTGACGTCAAAATATTTTTGCATCTGATAAAAACCTATTTTTAGATAAAATTTACACTTTAAAGTAATTTAGGGTAAAATGTAACTTTCTGGCATCTTTTGAACAGCATTTTGACTTAAATTTTTAAAATTTGAATTATAAAGGTATCACTATGGAGCAATCGACTTAACATTTTCACTAATATGTTAGATGTTTCTATTGTTCATAAAAATACATAGATTATATGTGTACGATATTACTTTGATATGGAGTCTGAGAACTTATTGAAACCCCCTCGTATTACTTTTATGGTACATTTTCTTAGTAAGCATTGGATGCACATTTTAGTCTATTAATATATAATATTGGGTCAACACAAATATATATATTTTTTAAATCCAGTTTTTTCATAGATTAAAATTGTTAGTCTATACGTACATACGCTGTTATTACAATCCAATTCATCAGCCAATATATGTATGTATATCGATTTGTTCTGTGTACTATCTCACCTATACTCTCTGTTACGTTATGTACACCTAATACATATTGCTCGCTAACTTGTGTACTATATTTACATTCCTTAATGACATACCTACTATGCAACGATAGGTATTGTGTTATTACTTTGCTACCAATAACATGGGCAATCATAACAAAACTATAGATGCATTGAATTTTTTTATTTAAAACATTTACAAAACGATTTTTTTTTCGTGTTGATCTATAGTTGATCTGCATTGTTTTTTATTATGTACACTTTACTTAAATATTTAAATTTTAGTAGACGCTAGTCGTCTATCTACAAATTATATTCTTCCTTACTAGTTGTTAGTATTTATTATATTACACTGTTACTATTACATACTTAATTGGCTTTGATATAATTGATTTACTTTGTAACAGAGAATGAACAACTACTTCAATCATCTGCTTGGGCAGGCCGTGGCCCAAGTCTGCCTGCAGGCTGGATTCAGTTCCACACAACAGTCCGCTTTCAATATTCTCAAAGATGTTACCGCAAGATATATGAAGAAAACAGCCACCCTTACTTGTGACTATGCGCAACTACGTAAGTATTCCCATTTATCAATTTTAATGGCACTTTAAGAAAGAGTTATAGACTGAGTGTGAATATAAGTCTTTTTTAATTACACCTATTAATTACAACTCCCATATTTTTACGTAAACTAAATTGTTATTAATAAATACTATAGTCATAGTGTACATTTTTACGTTATTATTTATTTCCTATTTTATTGGTAAAATAGTAATGTATTACTTATACATTAAAACGGTAATAGCGAAAACGATACAATGCAACACAATTTCGGGATAATTAGTTATATATAAAAAGGGGGAGTTTAACTAATATAAAATATAAAAATATTACCACGGTAATAGAAGAGTTTGTATGGCGTCTACGTCTTATTTATGACTATTACGCAACCTACTTAGCTAGGTCCCTTATTCATACATATCTCCGCTTTCAATTAAATTGAATGATTTTGTCATTTCCTGACTCTTACCACTATTATTGTATCTATGACTAAGTACGCAACTTTCTTAGCTGACTCGCATTTATATAGCACCTTCAATTTACTTTATTGTACTCATGATATACCATTAAGTAATCTGAAGAGTAGTTTAATAGATCATGGGCTTCAATAAACACATAATTAACTAATTAGAAATCAGTTTGTTTGTATTACAGTTCAAGTAAGAGACAGTAATTATATTGTTGAGTACTTAAGTCAATTTATTTACAGTTTATTTAATTATAAGAACTATTTTTTTACACTATCAAAATATTGAATATGACTGATTCCTTAGAATCACAAATATTAATTTTAATTTGCCATTTAATAAGAAAAACACTGCCTCAATACAATTCTTCACCCAGTAAAACATGAATATTTACGCGAGTCAAGTCACGTGACCCCATATAAATACAAGTGCAACTAATTTATTTAAATTTAATGTATTAATAAAACTTTTTGAACTAAAATACTTATCTGTCGTGTTTGAAAGGTATTATAACAATGTTTACCAAATAACTATTTTTACTGGTATATTTGAAATGGAACACGGATTAAATTTAATTATCATCTCATATTTTAATGCTTTTTTTGCGACATAGTACGACTACCCCTAATACGCGTGTCGCCTCTATTTTACTTATATCTTCATTTACAAGCGTGCCTTTTTATATTCAGGAGGCAGCACAGATCCCGGTGTACAAGACGTCTTCATGGCCTATCGAGACCTAGGCGTAAATGGCTCTGAATTGGCCCAGTTCATGTCCGAGCTTGGCGACTCTCTCCCCTTTGCTAACATGGTTCTAGCCGGCCCAGTGGGCCTACCTTCGGGTCTTAAACCTCCACCACCGGACCATGAAGAACTGACCACTAGACCCGAACACATCCCCAGTCATCTGCCGCTGTTAAACCCTCCTCCTCCAGAGGAGAAGAAAAAGGAAGACGAGGCTGTAGAGGAGGACAAAGAGAAGACTCCGGAGGAGTCTAAGAAGGAGCAACAGAAGAAGGAACAAGAGGAGCAGCAACAACAGTCCTGTAAACGTTCTCGCTGGCAAGAATCTATTGAGGCTGCCCCCTGCCACTATCGACTTAACTGCGTCACCCTTGATCCCCTCACGGGCCAGTTGATTTCACTTCTTGACAGCGGTCGCCAGGGCCGCTCGCCCGAGGCCAAACCGCCACCGGTGAGTGCCAAGCCACCACGTCGCCCACCCACTTCAGCAAAGGCCTCTGCCGCTGCGTTGTCTGCCTCAGCCACTGCCAAACTACAGTCAATGCAGCAGCAACAGCTTGTCGCCAAGCAACAGCACCATCAGATGGAAGAGAGTTTTGTGGGTGAGGATGGAGGACTGGGTGGTGATGAAGGGGTGATTATACCGTCTACCACGGCGGCTAGTATGGCCGGAGGTATAACAACTGATGCCGCCTGGTCGGCTGCATTGATGGTGAGTTA
Source organism: Invenusta paracnida (assembly GCA_036023295.1). Classification (NCBI taxonomy): domain Eukaryota; kingdom Metazoa; phylum Platyhelminthes; order Proseriata; family Coelogynoporidae; genus Invenusta; species Invenusta paracnida. The sequence continues at coordinate 31,058 of JAYRBW010153353.1, read as the reverse complement.
TATTGGGATTTTTATCAATTTCTTAGAATAAGAATGATAAGATTCTTCTATTAAGAAAAAAGCGTATTCAAAAGGTTATTATATATTTCGTTGTTCAGTTATTTATTTTATAAGTTATTTCAAATTATAAATCGTATTTTTGTGCAAATCCTATTGTATTATGTTACAGAACTTACATTTTTTGTAGTTTAAGCTATTAAAGGTGTTGCAGATAATCATCAAAACCGAATCGTTCAGTATGAAATTGTTATTTACTGTCGAATTTTCTTTCTGTACAATTTAGTGATGTATCCATAGCATCACAATTGTCAAGAATTATTCAGATAATATGCATATTATGTTGACTTTGACTGTAAATTTGACTGATGAATTACAATAATTTATGACTTAAGTTAGTTATATAATTTGTATATCGAAAAGCAACTTGACTAATGTACCTAATTCAATCCAACTACTACAAAATTTAGTTGTATAGATGTTGCTTGTGCAGTAGTTATTTATTTCACAAATACTGGTCTCCGGTTGGTTGACTAGTCTAATTTCAACAGTTAAGATGTGTGTATATTTTAATAATGTTAGTTTTCGTTTATTCATATTTGTATATTTTATTAACGAGTAAATTGTTTGTATAACTTGTCAACCAGGCGACCCGGGTGAGCCTACCCCCTAAACGCCTGGAGCCGAGCTCTCTGAGCAAGCCTGGTGGCCCACTGGATCTACGGCCCTCCTCCTCCCTAGCCCTGGCTGGTACAACTGGTATACCTCTCCCACCGTCATCACCGCTCCTCTTGGACACTGGGAAGTCAACTCCAGCACCCAGCAAAACCAAGAAACGGCCTCCCCCCTCCACAGCATCCTCCAAGAAGGCTACTGTCAAAAAGCGCCCTCCACCGTGAGTGTCTAGTAGCGGGGTTTCAATACGACAATTCTCAATTTAAAAACAAATTATTTTTAAAAACAAATTATTATTGCATTATCCTACCAAAAAGTGAAATATTTTGCTATTTTCGGCTATTCAGTTCCACTATGTCTATGAGAAAAGTAAACATCAAAGTATTTGATATTATTTTGGTATATTTTTTTTATGAACACCATTGCTATATGTTTACTACTAGAAGCATAGAGACCGCTCTGAGACCGCTTCCAGCTCACGTTTATTACTAGGCTTAAAACGTAAATATATTTTTATTTGACCCAAAATGTTACATTTTAAAAATTTTATTATCAGTGCATGTTACATATTATTCTACTGTTATTATAGTTTTGCGAACATTTTGGGATTTTCGCACAAACTCTATTTTTTTAAACTTATAATATAAGGCAAGTTTCAAGACATTGGAAAAATAAAAGAATGATATGACGGGGTTAAGAAGGAGAAGAACTTATAATAATCTTTTCAACATTATGCACCTACTTATATTTACACCACGATATTATATAATATTGGATATTTATATATTAGAGAAAACTCAATTACTTGTGGATTAATTTTGACCAAAAGTAGTTCAGAGCTCATTTTGTATGTTTTATAATATGAACAATGTGATCAAATTTAACGCATAAATCCGCCGGCTAAATACTAAATTTTTACTTAGATAATATATTTTTATTACAATATACAGCTCTATGTGAATGCACGAGTTATCTTTTAGTGGTGGCAATTTTATTCGATAAAATAAACGACACATTTCAATATTTCTAGTGAATTTTCTTGGATTAGGTAGAATTTTATTAATTTATTGTTGTTTCTCCTACATATAAAGGCTGATCGAGGAGAGAAACTAGTATTTTTCTATTTTTGATCGGACATCGGTTTACTTGTCATGTAGAGTTACAGGCTTTCAATCTAAAGAAATTAATTCTAATTTACGTGGTTATTAGAAATGGGACTGTCCTAGCTTATAGTGGTGTATAACTGTCTTATACCACCTAATTGCAGGAAATCTGGGGGCACTGGACGCGCTCCTCCATCAGCCAAGAAGCGAAAGGTAGCAACAACACCAATTATAGGAACCCCTGTCGATCTATCCCTGCCCCCACCAGCCCCCTCCCTCTTCCTTGCAAGTCCGGTAAAGTCTTCAGCTGCGGCTCGAAAGCGACCAACAGCGCCAGCTTCTTCACGCAAGAAGTCCCCTGCTTCAGCCAAGGCTGTTTCAACACAGCCACCACAGCCGAGTTTACTAGGTCGCCAGGCAACACCAGATGGTCGAGTCACATCACCGCGTCGTAGAAAGCCTTCTTTACTCTCGGTAGAGGCTGAGTTTGGACGAGGAGCTCAGCCGGGTACTCCTGCCGCAGTTGCAACAGGCACTCCTGCTTCTGCTGGTGAGTTAAGGTTACACCTTCGCCTATTTCCTTACATTATTTGACTATAGTTTTTAGAAACATATCATAAATGGAATGAAATAAAATTTGTTCACAATTTATTGAAACGTATACCGCTATTTCCTTATATTAACAGACTGTACGAAAAATATATCAAAACAAACCGTTGACCTACTTCTTCTAACCATGGATTTTTATTTACTTGCAGGCAAGAGCGTGGCAGCCAAGCTAAAAAAACGCGCTCTCATTGGCGCCACTCCAGTTGCTCCTGGTGACGGTGGGGGAAGCGTAACTGGGCGTCACATTGAGCCGATTAAACTGAATCTGAAGGTAGGCAGAGTGGAGGATAGCTGCCGACCAAAGCAGTGTGTCTGTGTACTGTTTTTGCATGTGACACTGCGTTTGTCCTATATTTAGTTTTAGATACTTTAAGCTTCAAGTAATTAATTTGTAGATACCACAATTAATGTAATATGATGACTCCAATATTGACAGACAGAAAGAAACACGGAAATCTCGCTGACGGAATGATGAATAAATAAAATAGATTGCCACTTGTTTACAATTTAAATCAAGGTTTCCATTGTCTTTGTGTTCTAAGTATTCTTCTAAAAATTGAGTAATTGGACTATTATATTTTAATATTACTAGAAATCTAGGACATTTTTTGTATCAAACCTGTGAGCAGTCAATATCGACTATCATAGTTAAACTAACTGGTTGTAGTTGTTTATTTAAGGATCGAAAATTCTGACTTGTTGAATATGTGGATTTGTATTGTTCACGAAGAAATATGTGTACTTCTGGGCGGGCTATTTCGTCTCTATATACTAATTATAGCTCTATGGTTGGGTAGTTGCTTTACTGGAAATACCAAATGCCTTCCTCTAAAATGTGTGTATTCATCTTTGAATTACAACATTTATTTATCTATCTCTAACATTAAACGTATACAATCTACTAGTTACATAACATATTAGTTTAACAATCTTATTTCTTATGTTTTAGCTTATACGACTCGTAAGTAATTGTTCTAGCATAATTTTGCTAAATTGTGTTTTCAGTTTCTGTTTTGTTGTTAACATTTTTGAAAGAAGCACACACATTAATACGTGTTGTTTTTGTTGTAAGTATGAACTACCTAATTACATATCTTTAACTGATTCAATGTAACTTCTTTAATTTTATAATGCGATGCTTCTTTCATATTTAATTACCATAATCAGTGAATTGATTAAAATGCTTATAATTACTTCAAATTTCATTCTTCTAGATGATTTTCTCTCTTTAATATTTTATTGTTGTACCTCAATACTTAATAAGCCGCTATATTTTCTTCTCGCTTCTCTATAATTTTTAGATATAACATAATATAATGTTCCGATAATGCCAGTAATTTTTGTGTATTTTACGTCTTACTCTTAATAATAGATACAATATTAATGTAAAATTGTATGAATACATCTTTATGTTCACTTATAATATATTTTTATGGTTTAATGTTTTACCTTTGTCATTATTGTAATTATTTGACTTAAAGATGTCTACCAACTTTATGACGTTAATTCGCTCATCTCTCTCTGGCTAGTTTTACTTTATTGTCATTTTTTATACAACTTAATAATACATAATGTAGGTATTATAATCTCTATCTAGTATGTGCACCTTTATTCTTCTGTTTTTGGGCCTGTACAATCCTTGATACCATTTCTATATCAACGATTGCAAAATATAGCATATCGGCGACGTGTATATATTTAATTTTTCTTACATGTTTTTTCTTAAAATCACTTTTTTATGTAAATATGCAACTAATTAGATTTGTTATCGCTCTATATAGTAAAGTATATTTTTGAATATTTTGTGTAGACAGGAAAACGATAGCAAACTTTACTGTCTTCCCAACCATTGACTTCCACCTATAGTTGGAATCAAAGCGCAAGAAAGCCCACCACCCAAAGAAGAAAGTCTCCAAGACGAAGCGCGATCGACGAGGGGCCTCAGCAGCAGGGAGCGGCGGTCCTCCAAGACTAACTCCCTCGCTGGTGGGCTCTCTGACCTCTCCGGGTGGGAGAGGAGAGGACTCCGTCACCATGGACGACTCAAGGCTTGGTGCTGGACCGGAGGACTCGGGAGAGGATACTGATCCCATGATCATTGAGATGGATATCAACTCTCCTATTGAGAGTCTGGTGGGTTGAGTCGTTATGTTTTACTTGCAGTGGCTTTACGACAATTTACTTTCTTTGCAAAAATGTCAGTGTTTAATTTTAATACTGAGAAGGAGGAGGGAAATCCTTGGAAAGAATTTCATAACATTTTAATACTCACAAGAAAACAATTCCCAAAATCAAAAATAACATTAAAAGGTCTACTTTGTTGCCACATGTGTTTGCTGCATGACTTTCTTTTTGTAAAAAAATCTATTGAGTCAATAATAAAGTAAATATGGGTATAACACGAAATAGAATGATGTATGAATATTTTATTTAGATATTATATATTATGTTAAAAATCTAAAACATTTTCAATACTGCTGTTAGCTTTTTAAATAGCTAAGAAAAATAAAATAGATATTTATTATATTTATTTTGAAACTGAATTATAATATTAATAAACTTATAAAATGAGTCATCCTTAATTTGGGTCTAGAATAGTGATTGAATTACAAATGCATTTTTTAAACTTGAAAACAAAAGCAAATAATATGGCATATTTCTACGTAATTGTCAGCATTGTCAAATGGGTGTATAAAATGTGAAATAGTTTTGGAGCTTCTTTTATGTTTGTATTGTAAATATACCATGGAATATTTTGTAGCCTAGAAAACAATCCTTACTTTCGGTTTCGATTGCATACTTGAATTAAGAAATACCCCGAGCAGATTATGATTTCAAGATTAAATTAATATTAGAACAAGTCCTAAGGGAAATATTAATGATTCCTTGATCGAAAACATTCGTTCATCAAAATCATTTCAAGGAAAGTATTGATTTGTATCGTTGCATATTATATCGATTGCCATGTTACTAACTTGTTGACAGAAATCGCCGGACAGTCAAGCGACCAGCACCGGCGGACTACGGCTCAAGATCCGTCTGGGCGGTGGTGGAGGTGTTGGCTCTGAGCCGGACATCAAGGAGGCTGGTCTGGTTTGCACTACCGCCGCGGGTGTGGTTGCGTTGGATACGCCCTCCACGCCGCGAACACCGCCCATGACAGCAGGCGTAGATGGTGGGAGGCGTCGGTCTGCGTCGCCTGCTGAGAGAAGCTTGTTGGCCTCTCCAAAGAGTACCCGGTGAGCAAGAAATATTATATATATAAATAACTCAACTAATTCGACTTCTTAATGTTCTACAAAAATAAATTATGTTTAAAAGATATTAATATGTAGATTTGTAATATCTGGACGGCCATAAATAAGCGTTTGCTTTAACTAATCGATAAACCTAAATCGATTAAGATAGTCTTTGCACTATTCACATAGAGAATAATAATAAACATATTAAATCAAGCTTCAAGTATATCACTTTGGTGACTTATAAAATAAATGGATTTTTGTGTCTTTCTTTCTAGTTGTCACGATTAATATATGTACTCTTATATATACGAATATGGCTTGTCACTCAAATGTACAGTATACTCCATATTATAATATTATGATAAGTTGATCTAGATAGGTAGTTTCCTGGCATTTTATTGATGTTAAATTTTGATAAGGTTTACTATGCTGTAGATTGTGTAAATAAACTTAAACCAGATTCCAGTCAAACCTGTTACTGTTTGGGAAACGTTGTAAATTGCGTTTACTCCGAATTCACCTAGATTTAAAAGGTAGTACGTTATGGCTCTTTGAATTTGATCACGGCTTTATAAAACTATATCAAATTTATTGATAAAAATATAAGCTACTAGGTGATTATATTTTTAACTAGATAATATTTTTTATTAAGCTAAACAGTTTCATGTTAAAGCGATCAGTCATATTTTATTGGTGACAATTTTGTTTGACAAGATACGCCGATACAAACTTTACTTTGATGAGAAAATACTTATTTAAAGCTTATATATCTTTTGTTTTTAACAATTTTCTAACTACTCATGCTATTTCGATAGGCCTGTAGTATAATGCACAACTTTTTATATTACTTTGACCTACTGCACACACTGCATCACATCTCCCTGTCCTTCTACATGACCTTGACCTATATCTATGATCTCCTTCTCACCCACCGCATTACAGCTCTCGTATGTCCTCCCTGTCGCCGCCTCTGAGTCTGCGTAAGACGAGTGTTGCTGGTGGCGGAGGGGATGAAGACAGCAGCAGCTCTCTGGTGAGACACCGGCGACTTCGATCTGCCTCTTCTGACTCCATTGATGACGTCACTGTTGGTCGTGAGAGACACACCTCGAGTGTGTCTGACACGAATATGGGCCCCCCACCCCTCATCACGTAAGTATCTACTCAATGGTCGGGGTGATGTTTACAGTGTTTCATTGTCAGAAAATGACTTGGAATAATTATCTTATATTGGAAACGATGCTTACCAAAAATAATACACATTGAACCAATATTAGTCAACAATTAGAAAATTCTTAATAAAAAATGAATTTTCTTTTAAAATAATTCGTGAAAAGTGTGTTTTTAGACCGCTTATATAATAACAATAATATGTAGTTAGTGCTATTCACTATTTATGGAATAACTCGAGCATTAAATATTTTGAAACAATTAAATGCTACTTAAATTAGCGTAGATAGTTTCTAATCACGAATAGAGTAATTATTGCCAGAAGTTATATTGAAGATGTATCTTTCTAAGTAATAAAATATGTTTTAGTCAACACCTCAATGGTTTAAAGGTGACAGACTCTTCCAATTAATAGTATTATTTCTTGTCCACTTTGCCCTTCCTTGCCCCCCCCCCCCCCAGTTCAAGTGCAATGAAGCCCCCCGGTCTCTTCATGTCTAACGAGCTCTCTCCAATTCACGATGACCGACACATAAAGATGTCGCCCAATTCTTCGCCTCTCGCTTCACCAACTATGCCCGCGCCTAAGATGTAAGGAGAGAAATCTTTGAGTTAAATCTTATCTCCTGTGGTAGATTTTCTTAATAATTATTATTTCTACTTTCTTACTTTATTTTTTCATTACTTAATTAATGTTCTAATTTTCAGCAAGTTCTAATTGCAGAAACAATTCCCTCAATAACACTGAATTTGTGCACTAGTTTGTACAACTCAAGTATTGTGTATATTGATTATATTTTTAGATTTATTATTTAATTGTATTCTAAAATTTAAATTTAATGCCTTAAAATATTATTACACTTTCACACACTTTATTTAATTACAGCTTGAGACAGCGATATTTTGGAAATTGTAACATGTATTCATCAGTTATCCAATAAGAATGATGTAATAAATTTCATAATAATATCTTTAAAAAATGTTAGGCATCGAAATCAATTTATTAAAATAATGGTTATGATAATTTTCTTGTTAAATTTTTGTTGCTTCTTTATATTCAATTAGCTTCGTTATCATAATTGCGTATATTCCTGATGGTAGTCAGTGTCATGTTCACCTCTATTTTACTTGTAACTCCACGCCACCTATCCATTTCTTGCAGTAAAATTCGCCTCGGTGCCACCCTCTCAATCGTCTCCTCGGCAACCGAGGGAGGAGGAACCTCAGCAAGTCGTCGATCTTCCCCACCGCCCCCGCCACCCCTTCACATGTTGACCCCATTGGCTGCACCCAACATCACCAGTTCCACAATCAACACCACCGCCAACACCTCAGCCAGTCTCTCGGGTTCCTCGGGCTCGGCATCAATATCGGGGACCTCATCGGCAGCTTCTTCGCTTCAACACCCGCCCAACCTGGCTGACCTGTCTCCCCTCGATGACGGTGGGAGCGGTAGCGTAAGGGGTCCGCCTTCCTTCTCTCGGCCACCGCCACCGCTTACTCAACTCTCGGCGCTGGAGGAAACAAGTACAGCTCCGACTCCAGTGGCCATGACGCGCCGGTCATCAAAGAAAGCCGCCACAGCCAGCTCTACCTCAAAGAAATCCGCTACATCCTCCACCTCAAAGAAAGCCGTCACACCCTCCGCCTCAAAGAAAGCCATCACACCCTCTGCCTCAAAGAAAGCCGTCACACCCTCCGCCTCAAAGAAAGCCATCACACCCTCTGCCTCAAAGAAAGCCATCACACCCTCCGCCTCAAAGAAGATTGTCCATAGAGTCTCGTCCGTATTCTCCGATGAGGAAGATGACGACGTAGTGAAGTCCGAACCGGCACTGCTGATTAGCCAGACAACTCCGCCACTGCCATCTCGGTCTAGAACGGAATCCAAGAAAGCATCAGCAGGGCCCTCGGCTACCTCGAAGAAGAAAGCGGGAGGAAGAAGTGGAAAGAAGGGAGATGCGCCGCCTGTTTTGGTGCCATCTGGTACCAAACAAGATTTGGAGGCCGATAATCAGCCCGGCATGTCAAACTACTGGGTGGGTTTAATTTGATTTGAGTGCCATTCGATCTTCTGAATAATTATTTCAATTCATGTAGTCTATTTTAATTAGTCAAGTGGTTGGTTGAGTTATTATTATTTTGAAAAGTGTTTGAATAACAATTTGTTAATATTATAATCTGAATGGGTCCAGTTATTTAAAAAACCAACAAAAGTAGTCTTCAGACAAAAATTAACAAAAAATCAGTTTCTTTCGCGACAGTTGTTATGACTGGTATCACGGGTAAGTGCGAGATACGGTGTGTCTTTTGGTATGCTTATAACCAGAATAATAAGTAGAATCGAGTAAAATTATAAATTGACATTGTATTTAAATATCATAATATTGTAATTTTTACTTATTATAGTATTTGAATCTTTAGTTTTTGTATAAATCAGAAACGACACAGCCAACAAGATATATATGCACATTTTCAATGTAAACCAATGGACCAATAAGATATGAACACTTTGCATTTGAGAATTCCACTAGAAAACAAGAACAGATTTTATTATTTATTAACTTCTTCTCTAGATATTTTACCATTATTTTAGTAAGCTTTCCAAGGATGAAAATTGAATGTTGTCTTTCTAATTACGTTTAAGTTTATAGTTTTAATACTGGAGCATTTACGAAAGACGAAATAAAATACTGGAGGCGATAAGAAACGTTGGCGTTAGATTTCTTTTGTGTATGTATATTATTACATAATATTGTGAAGTAAATACTATTAATAAGTTTAGTGTTATGTTCGTTGTATCATACTTATTTGGAATTCATTGCTTCATTTTATTATCTTTAGTCAGTATGCAATCCAGGAAGTCTCAAGATGATTTTATTTAAGCCCCCTAGGCCTGTTGCACCATTTCTGCCTGGAAGAGTATGTTTTCGATCATTACTTTTGATTGTTATACGATCCATTGTTTAATTTGTTGGATAACCTTTTAATTTCTTTTGTATTATTGTTTTGATGAGATTTTATGCGTTTAGTGTCTTTTAAATTTTGTACTAACATCATGTTTTTTTACTAAACTTTTTTAGTTTAGCAATGGCATAATTGATGTGAATAATTGTAGTACCTATATCCGTTTTGATATTTACCCATTCAATTGGAATTTTTGGTTATAATTACAATTAATGCGAAGAAATTGAATTATACAATTACTGGCTACATTTTATTTACTAATGAATTAGGTATATTTTTATTGTACAATCAATGCTTATTAGAGGAATTTTTCCAAATCAGTTTTTTAAAGACGTAAACGCATTGGCTAAACTTATTTGCCTTCATGATATTGAACAATATTTTAGACTTATTATTACGGAGTATTTACACTTACATAATAATATAATGTATTGCGTAAGCCCATGAAATTTAAATGCTCTACTTCGCTCTGTAACATAACACTTTATTTCTTAACAGCGTATTTATTGTGATTTCAGAAGATAAATTAATAAACTAAAAATCCTCGCTTTATCGCAATTGATTTTAAAATAGATGTTTAGGCCGATAAAGTGCATTATATAATATACAAACGGCTTAAGTAATATTTTAATAATAGTGTTTGACATTCATTTCGGACCTGTAAAGTACAATATAATAATAATTATTATTATCTTATTTAATCTAAACTTATTTGACTAATCACACTTTTGTGATTAAGTCTTGCCATTGAAATAATCGTCACTGTTGGTAAATCAATGAGTCTATAATATCCTTCAACCTGATCGATTTTCCTATTACTAGAACGCCAACAATGAGATGATCTGGGTGTGTCCAGTTTGTGCCACAGAAGATGATGGGAATCTCATGATTGGCTGCGACAGTTGTGATGACTGGTATCACGGGTAAGTGCGAGATACGGTGTGTTCTTTTGGTTTACTTATAACCAGAATAATAAGTAGAATCGAGTAAACATGCTCCAATTGTCTCATGTAAATTTCACACAGTTAGAGAAGTCACACAGATGGAGTTTTGATTTTTTTAATATGCGAGAATTTCTATTATACATTTCAAAACTATTTTTATAAACTATTATAATATGTAACTCATTTGTCAAAAAGAATGGAAACACTTTTTTTCCTACTAGTATGCAATTTTAACTAATTGTTTTTAATGTTTAAATGTGTTTTTTAAACAATTCTTATAACAATGGATTAGATTGTTTCTATTTCTACAGCAGTATAATATCACGGCGTTGAAATGAATACCAATTAGTGGTTTGATTTATTATGTTAAATAAGTCTTAACATAATATCATACATTATATTATCTAAGTGACATATCTTATAAAATATCCATGTCCAATACATCTATACATCATATGTCATATTCAATGAATCGTATTTATTTATTTATTGAGCTTTTAGATTATATACATCTAAACATATTATTATGTAGATGATTCCGTTAGTGGGGTGCCCTGTATATAATACGCTATCCCCCTTTCATTTCCTCTCTACAGCGCCTGCCTGAACATGGACCGTGCCCCCACGGAGGACAAGTGGTTCTGTCCGCGCTGCCGTGGCGATCCACTGCCCCCCAACCCGCACACAATTCCTCCGGGAACCGCTGTTCCCTACATCATCCCGGGCTCCACTTCTGCCAAGTCTGCTGCGGCCAAGAAGAAAACTGTCAAGAAGAGCCGTTGATCCTTGACACTATCATTGCCTGTCTAGTGTGGCCACTGCAGTGTTTATTATTCATGTTAACGTGTCATAATAATATTTTAACATATTATTAAGTTCTTTATATTTGTGAATTTTTTAATTGAAATGCAATTGTGACTTATTAGTTGTACATATTATCCTACTTTTCACCTCTGCATTTAATGTTATATTAACATTTGATATAATGTATGTTTATATTTGTAATTATACTGTCAAAATACTACATATATTATTTACCAACCTATTTAAATAACTAAATTTTCTTTTTCATTTATTTCTCGTTTGTTTCGCTTGGCTTTTCATTTGTCTTTTTTGGTTGCTTCTCGATTGATGGCGGATTTTATAATTTATTTTTCATGATTTACTAGCTTGTTAAACAATAATCGATACTTTTCATTTAAACATCCTATTCATATAAAATTTAGTCAAAACATTGCTTATAAAGATTATTTATCGCCGTTATGATTTTGTGCGTAATTTATCGGTGGTTGAATTAAACTGTTTAAAATATATATTTCACGCACTATATATTTTTAATGCTATAACTTATCAATCAATATATTGACAACCTTAGTGAAAAGATGTGCACGTAATGTAAGAGAGTGCAAATTTGGCGCATTCATGCATTCCTTATTTAAGCGACTAGTTTATATAAGCGTGAAAAATAACATTTAATTAAATATGTTATACACATAAATATACTACTAATAAGTAGTGAAATATATGCTCATGAAGAATACTAAATTTAAGTTAATATATCACACTTTTTCAAGCTATACTTATCTCTTTATTATCGGCTGTTATCTGCAAAGCCCATTTTTGTACAGTAGCTCGAACATCGTCTTCACATTTTTTATGATTAAGTTATTAATCAAACAAATGGATTTCGACCGAAGAAATCGATAAATCAAATAAAAATATTCAACATTTGTCGGTATTTAATGTTATACGACTAGCTCATGGAAATATAGAGATCTATGACTAGATATATATTAATTTAAACTAAAATTTAGATCTCTATGACTACGCTAATGTTGCATTTTAAGTGCAAGCTAAAATGGAAATAAACAATTATTTAATTAAAAATGTTATAATATTGAATTGGAAAATTGTCAGATGTTATTATATATATACGATAATGGTTAACATTTTCAAGACATGAAATATCAAACCTCTTTTTTTTCATCCTTGAACGAAGTCTTCTTTATAAAAATCTGTAACCAATGACAGATCTTCGTACTTTTCATTGTTGCTCTTAATCGGAAGAATTCTTCCTATTGTTTTAGGAATTTGTACACCTCTTGATGGAAACGAGATCTGATGCACGACACTATCAAGTTCACTTGGAAATATATAGCTGTCTGTAATGTAGGTACCTTTACATCTTCGGGAGGATACATAGCCATCACTGATACCGATTTCGAATCGTTTGGATACATTTATCGCCGGCCCTGTAATTCCATACATTTTGTTTGTTTGTTAATGCTGTATTTATTTTATTCTAAAAGTATTGAAAGAATCTTATTTTTATTAGACTGTAACGTAGTGTACATCACAGTGTTAGTAACATTACATATAACATATTGTTATGCATAGTTTTAAATGCTTGAATTCCACGAAGACAATATTTATTTTTAATATAAATAGATATAGATAATATACATCCAACATATTCAAATTGAACAAATCAAATTGTATTTTGTAAGATGGCTTTAATAAGCGATCATGTCATACTAAAATCTATAATAATATTAAATGATATACCTACAAATTTTATATTCATTTTTAGAATTAAATCTGCAGTTCTAATTACGTTTCACATAAAAATAAAGTTAAATAATAAAATTAACCTCAAAACATTTCAAAGTACATATAATCTGAACCATGAGATGATTTTACTTTGATTTGAAACTGTTCTATTGTCATAAATACGAAATTCTTTGTAGATTTGAAATGTTTTAAAATATAATTTTAGATATAATTTTTGTGTTTTATATAAAAATATAATAGATATTTTGTGTTTTACTGTTGTGTATTACACTGTTCTAGAATAAAAAAATATATTTACTGCCCATCTTTATATATTGTAGTTTGAAACATGACTACTGATAATAGTGAAGGGTTGTAAGCCGAAATAATCAAGGTAAAAACTATAATATAAAAGAATATAGTAAAACTCGATATATTTCGTTACTTTTCTGCTTAATTTAATAAATTTTTTTAAATAGCTTCATATTGTTTTCTGTTTCATGTATGTATTGGTTAATTTCATGTTCTTAATTGTCTTATTATGTAACCTACTTTTATTCTCGCTCGCTCTTCTAATATTCCTTTTTAGTCAATTTTACTCAGTCGTCATGTAATCACTGTTTGTTGGACTATTTTCAATTGTATATTGCACTCCCTGATGAAGTGACGGCGTGCTGCCTCACGAAATATGTATACCGGGTTCTTACTATAGTTTTTATTTGCCGCAGATTAAGACTTGTTATTTAAAATATTATACTGATGTTTAATAATTAATAATACATAATAGTTTGGCTGTAATAAAATTTCGTCATTTTAAACTTCATAGTTAGTATTTTGCAACATTTACACAATGCATAAGTTTGAAAATTGTACCTAATTGTTTGATGTAGGATTTTTGTAGACCCAATAATTCTACATTATAGGGTTACCCATGTCACGTCTTGTAAATTTCCTTGTGGACAAGAAGATCCAAATACCACTCGTAATAATATTATGAAAAATTCATTGGATATGACGTATCTCTAGTAGAATATATTAATATATAATCAGAGACAAAGTAAAAATCTAAAAGTTGATATTTTTAAATACCAAGTTTTGGAATTCAGTTCCTTTGCCATGTATAATATGATAAAAGAAACAAAATAAATGTGAGGAACATCAATGGAACAAATTAGGATACCCTTATTGAGAAAATGTGGTTACATGTTTAAAGAAATTTAAAGCTAAATATAAATAATTTAAAGGATTTAGTGTTTTCATCTGAATTTTTCAACTGTTAAATTTGTCTTATAACACTACGTGACCAGAAACTTAAGTTGCAAATCAGTGTCTTAACTTTCAACTTTATCTGTACATATTTATACTACTACACTAGTAATAGAACTACACAAGATACGTTATCAATCTATTAATAGTTTTGTAATAACAATTATAATGTAGTATTTTTTGTAATTATTATTTGAAGTGGTATTCTCCTAAATAATCCAAAGTCCGATGAAGTAAAGAGCTGCATATACCTACATTCCAAATTCATATTTCTAAATGGTGTGTCATCGTATCTTGACACATTATTGGATAATAAAGAGTTCAAAATGTTATCTGAATGTATACTTACAGGCATACTTGGAAATAAAATACATTATTATATTGTACAATGCTTGAACATATGAAATAATATTGAGTCGTACAGTATATAATAAACTTTGGTGTATAACTATTCCTGCAAATATCTTTAATAACCATAGTTCTTAAAATGACAATCAATGTCAGTACGCTTCTAGCTTTGATCTTGTGTCTCATTTTACTATTAATCGGAAGTGGTGTATCCAAACTTACTGCAACCAAATCAATTCATTTGGATTTGGGGGATGAATTAGCTATTCCAGCTGGCGAGTGAGTTTTTAATTATTATCTGAGTAATTAAACTATTTTCTCAAAGTACCTATTTAATAAAACAATAGTTTTATTCAGAATTATTGTAAAAGGCAAAATATAGTACGTTTGCTTTAATTTATAATTGAACGATATATTTTTGTGGAGAAAGGTTACATTTCAATGTTGATGACAAAATTAAAATGTCTGTATGATAAAAATGTAAATATAAAATGATTTTAGTCAATAATAGCGCTAAATAATATGTACGAATTGTTGCGATAGTTATATTAAAATATATTAACAACAGCATTAAATATTTCAACTATTATCTTTAAATTATTCTAAGTAATAAAATTTTAAACTAAATATTATAATTTATGCTCATCATTTAAGAAGATTCTATAGCTACTGATAGGACGAGTTCCAAATTTTGTGTTCCGATAGTCCTCTACTTTTGACTTCACGCTAATTTTGTTTGGTTCGTTACTGTGTGGACATAAAACACCTTTTACTAGTATCCTGGCCACTCTGAATTCGTTTTCCGATTCCTGCATGACTCTAATGGTTACCATTTTGATGACTATTATCTATATTTCAGTAAATCTTTGGTACCAACTAATCTGAAATTATTTGACCGATATAATAATGTTCCATAAGTTACAACTATAGACTTTAAAGTAACGAAAGCATTAGTGTGCGCTTATATTTCAAATGGCTATATCTTGGTAACTATAATGCAACCAATGACCTTCCGTTACCATAGAAATTAAGTGTGTCACGTATCTGATTCTCGTCACCGCGCCTCTGCCTTGTTCAAATCGAAGCGCGAAAATGAATTTCAATTTATATAACAATTAAAGGGCTTGTTGGAGATTTAAAGAAAGTTATTTGCATGAATAATATTTACTTTTTTCGTTTATGTAATGTATTTACCGATTTATTAAAACAATTAGCCTTCATCGATTTGCTTTAAAATATATCTTTCGTTTTGATGCTCAATTTTAAATTAAAAAGCGACAAAATAATCGTTCATTCCAAACAAAAGGGTGTTTCTAATGATTCCACTTTTGGAAAACGCTAACAGACTATCGAGAATCCTAATATTTGACATTAAATGACCCAGTTGCCCAGGGAGATATGACAAAACAGCATCAATCGTCCCAATATCCGCGATATCCTCTGAGCAATTCCAAAGTTTTGAAGTCATCGGTTTCTTAATTACTCAGGAGTTAGAAGCTTGGATATTAAGTTATTTTTATTTTATGTAAAGTTTTCGTATATTTCTCTGTTGTAAGAATTTATGAACAATTTAAGATCAAAAGAATTGTGCCGAGTTGTAAAATTGTATCTATTATAGATTTTTTTCAGAATCATAAGTAGTATGGACTCAACGGTTATGTATTTTTCAAGGTCATATTTACATGCCTGCGTACTACACATCATGTAACTTTATGTCTAATACCATGTATTTCTAACTGGTCTATGCCTGATTATCTATCCAAGGCCTGTACCAGCCGGATTCTGTCAGAAGACGCGCCACGTTCGACAGTATTACACCGAAAAGTGCGGATGGTGGGGCTGGAGCCGATGTTCACGCGCCCGGTAAGTGAGTGGAGAGGAGACTTCCTCTTTTGATCGTATCCAAACCGTAAATGACTGATATGTACATTATTTAATTTAAAAAATGCATATCGTTCGAAATCAATTACATTTAGATTTCGTGACTGATCAATTTCAGATAGGTAATAATTCACAAAAGCAGAATTAAAATAATTTGTCTTGCTAAAAATAGGAATTTATTATTTTTTAATTCAGTTCATATTTATGACTTGTTTTTATTTTTAAATATTTTGTGGAATATGTTTCAAAACACCTTCGCTTAATTACACGCAAAGTTTCAGAACTACTCTATTATAGGAATTTTAAAAAATTGTCTGGTATATGGATGCGCTGAAAAGCCCAGTATGGCGGATAAGTCTATAAAAAAAATCAATAGCATATACAACTGTTGTATAATAGGGAATTTCACCATGTATTTTATCGATTTATCGATTATAGTAAGCAACTGATATAGCCTTACTTTTAGTTATGAGTAAGTGACTAACCAATGAATAATGATATGCAGAAAACGATTTTTCCTCCGTATCTCACATGGACTGTTACTAGTTAGGTGTGTGATTCAAGTCAGTTATAGAAAATATGTCAGTGACGCGTTGCATCTTCAAATGTACCGAATATAGCAACCACCAGATTGGCATCTCTATAACGAAACACAATTAGGACAAATTAAATACAGTGGAATACTTGGGAAATCATTGGCGTATTCTTGATTTTCTAAAAAAAGTATCAAATAAACAATTTCTTTAAAAATTCATGACTTCTTGTGTATTACAGCCACATCCTTCTGTGATCCACAAGAGAGAAAGAGCTACATTTTCTTATTATTCTAACTCAATATGTGAATATGCTCAGCTATTTATTAATTAGCGCAATTATACATTGTACGTGTGAATACTCGTACGTATGTCTCTGTTTACTTTTACAATACTACATAATTATTCGATCTAGACTGAGTTTGGCCTCGTTCCAATCGTAAAACACTCAAAATGTCATTGCGACGTTGGATTTTTAATTTCATCTTCTTTTCAACTTTAAATTAAAAAATTAGCTTTTAAAGATGAGTAAATTGCTACAGAAATCGTTTATCTGCAACCATAAATGAACTGATATATATGGCAGTATTCGCTATATGTGAATAATAATAGATCATACATATTATTTAATTATATTTATAAAAATAAACTCATTAAGTTACACGTCTATTTCATCAAGATAATAAGCTTATTAGGTCAGTCCTTCCAATGCCATGTGCGCAGAACATGTTGCGTCACTTCTATAAATTGCTCCCTCCACAAATCCTGCTGTATATCAGTGGATTGTTATCTGCGAATCACATTGCGGCATATTAAAAATTCAGTTCATCGATATGCCGGATCCGGTTAATTTCGGACGATTTTCGCATTGAACGGTTTTTGGACGGTTAATTCAGACGGTTTTCGCATTCCACCCTAAATATTGTTATCGATTTTTTATGAATTCAAATACATTGTTCCACTCCGCATACTTCAGATGGATCGTGGAAAGATACTGGGTATGCTGCGATGGGTATGCTGGATCATCATGTACTTTACGTAAGTCAATGGACATATTTGTTTTAATAAAATAATAATAATCTCCTTCCAAAAGGCTCCAAATCCCAATAAGACATAGAAAAGCCAGAGAAAGATTAAAATTCAACTATAGAAACCTTCAAACATTTAAAATAGTACCATTCACGAATTTTACATAAAATACTTCTACTAATTCGGAATTAAGGATACATAATATGCAGCATATAGATCCTATAAGGTACACATATAGTCGACGAATAGACCCTATAATGTACACATATAGTCGACGAATAGACCCTATAAGGTACACATATAGTCGACGAATAGACCCTATAAGGTACACATATAGTCGACGAATAGATCCTATACATATTATGCATCCTTACACGCAATTTACATTGTAACACTCAGTAGAGTGGGATGAAGCTTAAAAGTAATTTCTCATGTGCAGATGTAACATAGAAACTTGTGCGCAAACTGTTAACCACATATAGAGTAAGGAAGGTACATGTTGATGTAATGGTTACTCTATGGTCATTCAAACTCTGAGAACATTGTGTAAGCAAAAGTGAAGAAAATATTTTAGGATTATTATTTTTTGAAAAAATGTATGTATTACCTAGTTGTACAGATTTTTTTAAGCTCGTAATTTTTATTTTAATACTTAGCCGTGAAAATATATACCCTTATTAATTTGTTAAAATAAATGAAGTCAGAAGAAATTAAACTATAATCAGTCTGATTAGATAGAAACAGTATCGTCACTGTGAGACAATGAATAAGATCACTTGAAAATGTTAATAAAAAGGGGACCGAGGTTGCGATGTGACTTCACATCATACTCATGGTCAAAAAGGATAAAAAAGCAGAAATAAAATACTTATTTACAACTGAGAGATGAGCGTCAATGAACAAGTTGCGTAAGAGACATTATAAAATTAATAAATAAATATACAAAGGAGAGTGAAGATCATTTAATTGAATTAATAAGACATTTGGCTATACTGCCATCTTTATAATTTGTATTTTAAATTTCCACATCACTTTTCTATATATTCGAACAGGGTGATGATAACTAAGTAAAAACCACAATAATATATTCTTAACATTTTGAGAATTGTGAAGAAATATAATTTTTTTAATAATAATGAAAATTAATGATTAATATAAGTAGGTATAAGTATGTAACAATATATGCCTTATAATAAGGAAGAACAAGAACGAACTTACTATCATTCAGCGAAATGCTACTGACTCGATGTTACTGATGATCTATTTTGAGTAAATCGACACATTTCAAGCTTATAAAACCGTCCATTTTCCAGTTTAATATAACTTTAACTATTTCTGTGACTATACTATATACATTACTATAATGATTATTTTCATAAATGAATGGTTGATAACTACAAGATGATGCTTTAACATGTCTCTTCCAACTTCAGCGATCTGCTTCAACCGAGTTAACGAATGCATGAACGGCGGAACCTGTAACCGTCCAAACTACTGCTACTGCGTTGACGGATATTACGAGCCGCGGTGCAATGGTGTGTACCTACAGTACACACAGGGAAGGAATGCATGATATTGTTGCGCAAAGCCACACTTCTTTCATTGCCTAATACTAAATAATTGAAACATAAATTAATGAGTTAGAAGTTTGTTATGTAATGCCCCGTATACACGTCAATCGAACTTATCGATTTTCAATGCAACAAATTACCAAAAGTTTAGCAAGTTTTATTTCTCAAGCTAACCAAAATTACCCATCCACACAGTCGCGCCAGCGTCATTGGCTTGGCAGATAATCAACTTGTTAATTAATATTTTCTTTCAAGACAATATCAAAATATTATTGGTTGATTAAGTAATCACGTGATCAATTCTTCTTCACGACTCCTTCATGAAAAGTAATACAAAATCAATATACATAATTGTTTTGATAATTTATTGCTTTAACAATATCGATCAGTTCATCCAACTGACTTCAACGTGTGTACGCACGGATTTTATTTAATTATTATATCAAATACATTTGTGTAGGTAGGTATATAGATTTTTTGTTTTGTTTTACTTAAAACGTGTTAACTCTTCCTACCATTTAAAAATGTATCTATATATAGATGTAAAACATACAAAGTACATGTAGAAGGCATAAATGTAATCATTAATTCGAAGCCGCATTCGTCTTATAATTAATTCGTCTTCGTATATCCGGTGACCCAGTGGTCGTACGGTCAGTGTGATTAACTTATAATTTTCATAACAATATATAATGGTTAACTTATAATTAAACGTTAACAAATCAAGTTGATTAGGCATTTTATTCGCTTTTTGTAAACGTCTATAAGTATTTATAGTTCTAGCAGTAAGAGGCTGCATATCTCAAATGCCTTTGTCTTTTTATTTGCGTGTTTTAATTGTTTAATATTGTTTCCGTAAATGCCGGGCAATTCTAAAATAAAAATGTTGTTAACCAATTAAATCACAGAAGCCAAAACTCCTAATTAGTCTTCTAAAAAGAGCGAACTAAAGGCCTATTCGACTTGATATTTTAACGTTCAGTTGCAAGATTACCGCGGCCTTGTATAATTTATAATACTTATATTCGATGAAGTTTCACAATACAATTATATTGAAGCAACATCTCCCATATTAGATATTCATCTTATATATTTCCTAAAAAGGCAAACCTGATCACTTATGTACATATTATCGATTTTCCTCTCGCAGCTTGTCCACGGATCGATAACTGCGAGGTCACCTATTGTCATCACTCGGATATCTACGGCACTCGCCAGTGTCGGGGCTGCATTTCCGACCATGGAAGTAGGGGTCGGTCCTTTGATCTCTCTGGCGATAAAAAACAGTGTCGCGGTAAGGTGGCGGTTCATCACTGAATATAAACAAGGCATTGTAATTTATCAAAAATGAGTCCTGTACATACTTATAGTTAAATATAATACATAAGCTGTTTTTATATAATACATAATTTCTGAACGTGAATCCAATATTGCCATTAAATTATGACTTTATATATGAATTATCGCGCAGCACTTATGTGTGTGTGAGAGCTGTACCTTTCATCGGACTTTTGAGCATTTATTAAATTTCCTGTTAGACCAAGTAAATTAGGTCTATCAGTTGAAAGCTAACACACTCTTTTTTGAAATCATGTATTTTTTAGTAACATTTTTAAAATTGTATTTTTTAGTAATATTTTTAAATCACTATATATTTAGGCAAAACATGCACACTTTTATTCATTATAAATTAAATGATATTACAATAATAATAAAGATTTTAAATTGATAACACGTTTGTCCAATTAAACCTAAAATGAATAGTTTTACAAAGCATTAGAATTCAAATTTTATACATTTAGCACTAAATATATACCAACGGATTACTCTTATAGCAATGGCCTTAGTGACCTTAGAGTAAAAGAATAAATATAATTAATATAATATAATACATAATGTAATTCTACTATGTTATTGATACAAGATTATCTTTTATTGAATATAGCTATTAAAAAATATATTTACTATTTATATATAGTATCAAAAATATGTATTATTTTATAACTGAATCATTCACTGAACCGATTAGCTGCTTTTTGTAAGTTGTATAATAAGTGGAAGAAATATATCAAATATATATAAACCATTATGACACATACATTTTAGACAAAATTTGTCATAAATATTCATTTATTTATATATATCGTCATTTCTTTTCTGTTCACTATTTCTTTGAGCTAAAATTTAATATAGTGACAACAAAACACGTTAGAATAAAACAACCAGTATTTTTATTTGCGAATTTCATTCCCTAAGTTGAAAGTGCACACTTTATGTAGCATTCTATTTCTAAAACATTCAGCCAGTGAGAATTTTTTGCTGGTACTTCAAATTTGACTGGGTCATCCGACCACCGTGTTATTGTCGTCTCTGTAATTACTTATAACTTTCATCTATTGTAATTGGTCTTATTTCTGTCCAGATCGATGCTCCTGGCGTGCTGGAATGAACCTTTGTTTCCCCGGAACTTGCCCTGATCTTGTCGAAGGCTGCAAATGCTCCCTGAATTTCAGTGGATCCGACTGCAGTCAAAGTGCGTGAAAGAGAAGTCTGTTACGGCTTGGAGTTAGCCTAGAAATAGTATTTTATACTTTCATATTTTAAAGAATAATTTGAATATTCGGTCATTTCATAATACTAAGAAAGGGCAAGACTGCACCATTCATAGTTCCTAAGCATAATATTGCACCATTTATAATATACTAGTAATTGCAAGAGCAGTAGATATAATAGATACAGTGCATTTTATATTTCTAAATCATTCTGAATATTTATGTAAACATTTTTAATTGGGTTTTATACTTAATTTTCAGTTGACGCTCCCCCATCCTTAATTGAGGGAGAAATTATTTTACAAGGAAACACAATTGAAAGTACGTTAAAATTAATTTATAAGGTTTTACACAGACTTTTAATGTGTTTTTTAACATTTGGAGGAAGGTAATGTTTACATGAACTTTCAATATTTATACTGTGTTACTATCTGTTTCATGTCTAAATTTGGGCTCTGGTACGGCATTATAGCTTAAAGCTAACTTTAGAAAGTGTTCGAAATTGGGGCCAATTATCTCCCAATATCAACTATGATATTGCAACTATTATATCGACTATTTCTTAGTTAAACGATAAGTTACTCTATCGTCAAATATCTTCAAATGCGTCATGAACTGAAATCAAATGATGACTCTTAGTCGGTCTACTCTCGAAATGGACTCTAGATAACGTCGCCTCTTCAATTTCATCCATCGCACAGCACATTAAGATATTTTCAGGATGGCCTTACACACTTTAGAAGTTATTTCATTTCGGCGATTTTGGATTCTGGATTATGATAATATGATTCTGATTATATTTGCTATTAATATGAACTCTTATTTGCAAGTTTAACACTCAAACAACCCTAATGCTGGTTCATTTTCGTTTAGTTAAATCGTAATTTACATTAATAATGTGCAGTTTATATTTTATTTTAATAAACGCAATTTATATTGTTTTTATGCAAAAAATTCATACTAAAAGCTTTACCCTAGTTTTTTTTAATCAAGCAGTTACAAAAATTTAATTGTTCAAAATATGACTCTAGAATAAATCGAGATTAATGAGCACAAAGCTGTAGAAATGATGGTATCATATATCACAAACATTTTTAGTGATGCTCGGCCCTATAGTTGCCTTTTAGCTGTAGAAACGATGGCTTCATATCACAAACATTTTCAGTGATGCTCGGCCTTATTGCCTTTTAGCTGTAGAAACGATGGCTTCATATCACAAACATTTTCAGTGATGCTCGGCCTATAGTTATGAAACTACACATGACTATAAGCAATATGAAATTGGAATACTCTATATATTATTATTATATGCTATACCATTATTTCTGCAACTCAGCTCTATGCTTACTGTTCTAGATTATTGTTTTCACTTTATAATACTACGTTGCGAAGGGGAACCTCGTTTACTTTACTGAGATTATAATAGTCAAATTTTCTGATTATTCCGGCAGGAAAGTCGTTTTTAATCTCTCTTTGAAAAACAAATTTTGGCCGAGTTGCAAGCTTCTATAATGTAGAATTGTTTTATATTAAACTGCGTGATGTACATACAGAAAGTAGCTTTTTGCCCGATGATACCGACACTGAAACATTTATAGGGTTCAGAGAAATATCAGTCTAAACATAAAATATAACCTGTAAAATTGTACTATTTAAGTATAGATTATTATAATCTATATTTAGTACAATTTCATAATTTTTATACAAAATAATGCTCATTATGTTTAAATATATACAAATATTAATTTTAATACAATCATATAAAAAATATGGTAAGAACTCTTTGTATCTTAATTTTATCTAGAGGCAACTTATAATTTGAAGAATCATCTCCATGGCCCGTCCTTCACAAATCTGCAACTTGGTGAGTTAATGCAAGAATGCACAACAGGCATATTATTTCAAGTTTATTGCTACTAATATCGAAACATGAAACTTAGTTACACACATCATTTTTCATGAGTATAAAACAATTTGAATTTTTAAATAATGCGCTTAAAATTAAGATAAACAAAAAATAATAAAAACGAAATAATTCAATCTTTTAAAATATTTGGTACTCTTGAAAGAGTTGCATGAAACAACGAAACAAGTAAAATTATTAACTTAAGTTAACAGCTTTAAAAATTAATCTGTTATGCGTTCTATTCACATACCCATTTAAAACGTTTGCTTTATCTAGATTTTTTCATTTACCATACAATTATAGTCCAGGAAAACATGTTATGAAATGCATTTTTTTAAATAATACTTGAGTAATGTCGTCATACTAAATAACATAAGATTACCCTCAGAAAATTGATTTACGCAAAACATGTATTAAACAACGTAATACATAGGATTTTGAGAACTAAATTTACAAAATGCACGCTTAAATTGACTGTGTTTTAATTATTAACTGTTCGGATAAAATGGTAGAAATTGTAGACCCAGTCCAAACTTTAATAACTTAGTACACAGGTATGTAAGATATTTCTATATATATACGCTCGGGATCATCCTCAGGGAAGAAACTGAACTACAAACTTACCTGGGACACGAAGTCGGATTTCAGGGTCACGTTGCCGCAGAAAAATATTGACGGACGCGCTGGATACATCAAAGACTCTAAAACTGGAATTGTCGACGGGAGACTCGCCATCACGTTTGAAACCAGTAAGTAGGGTCACTTATTTCTTCGATAGCATATTCGAATCCCTTACTCGGCGGTTCATTTATTCAATTCTGCATTGAAAATAAAAGGTGAATATGGATTCGTGAGTTTGAATACATTCTAAAATATATTCAAAATATTATAATTCGTGAGTGGCTTCAAAATGTAAATAATTATAAACAACATTTGCCATCGCAGGTAAAAATACATTAATATAATATTTTATGGATTATTATGTCATGCAGTTTTCAACCTGTTCGATTTGTTATTATTAATATGGAACACTATTTACTTAAGTCTACAGTTAAAAAAACCGCTACATCAATGATATTTGATTCAATCATTAACAAGAATTTGGAATACACAAATAATTACCCAATTAATAGTTTGACAGCATTTAGTTAATGAGCTCTCAATTATCCGCAAATTCTTTTTATTACATGATAAAGTTAAAAATAAACTAAAAACTGTGGTTTCTATGCAAAATTAAAGCCTCTAGCAACAGATGCTAAGCAAAACTATATGACATAAACAATGACGAGAATAGGTCGATTTTTTAACCTTTACATTTCTGTTTCTTTAATAACTATTTATTATAGCCAGAGCATGGGAATTGACACACTAATTATTTTTTATCTACTCCAATACACGGTAAAATTTGAGATATTTTAAAATATGAAATAGCTTTCAAATGATAGCAGTTACAAAAATGTATAATTTTGTTATATCATATAATGCGTAAGTTGCACCAACAAGATAGCAACCATACTGCCGCAGGTTTAGATATAGTAAAATACCGTATTAATTTGACGTATAATTATGTAATAGTTTTATACTTTTAAAACCTGGAAGCAGTAGAAATCTTCATTTTTGGTAGGAAAATTTTAATTCAGAATGAAAGGATTTTTGTCAAAATGCATCTAAATCGAATCCTCTTGGAAATGGACAGTTACACAAAATGTACGTACGTTGAAGTGGAAGTAGTATTTAACATAGAATTAGTAAAAACAGACTATTTTGAAAACATACATACATACATATAACAAAAAAATATATAATGTTACCAGTGAAAGTGAAATATTTATTGAAAAGAAATTATTTTTCAAATTTTTCAGGCATATAACGAAATAAATGTAAAAATTAATTATAATTTAAAAAATCTTCGCTAACTTGTGATTTATTGTGTTAAATTAATATTTTCCTAATGTGGTGGTATATATTCTTTCTATAAATAATCTTTCGACCAAATTTCTCCTTTCAATATTAATATTCAGTGAAATATCGGAAAAACATTAAAATTTGTAAAAATTACGACAATTTAAGTATTTTGAAGGCATTAAAATGAACTATTTTTGAATCTCAAATGACTAAAACCTCAAAACGTTATCTTTCAATCGTTTAAATGGCATGAAACGGTATAGACCTTATGTTTACCTTTCCAGAAAGTCAGCAGTACAGTTTATTTTCGGACAAAATCGCCGGAGCAGATCAGTACACGCCCCTTCCAGATGTCTCCTGGTCCGACAATGTCGAGAAAACATTGCCGATTTCCTCCCTGGTGGCTTCGGGAGACAAGTTAGTCTTCCAATATTCTTCTCAATCTGTGAAACCAGAATGAAAATTACCGAGATGGTTGACTCTCAATTTCCGATATAAAATCTTTATGGGACAGAAAAATCTAATCGGGCTATAAAAAGTCTTTGTTGATATTGTATATATAATCAATTAAATTTTATGAAAAATATTTCGAATATAGAAAGAATATTGATATTATGAATTTACGACTGAAACTATTTTGTGTGGAAATGATAGTCGACCATCCTCTGTTAAAAGAAATGTTTCACAGATTTATCGAGGATCCAGCTATGATGTAAACAAGAAGATATTAAACTGCATTTTTGTATACATATAGTTTTGTTTTACATATTGTTTTACAAGTTGTAAAACGATTGTTTTAATAAATTGTAAAACATTCAGAATTGGAAAAAGTTCTAACATCAATTTATTGTGATTTAAATGTTTCTTCAGAATCCTTTGTTATTGATAAAAGCTAGTAAAATTTATATTAAATATATATTTAAATAATTGATACTAT
This sequence comes from Invenusta paracnida, assembly GCA_036023295.1. NCBI lineage: Eukaryota > Metazoa > Platyhelminthes > Proseriata > Coelogynoporidae > Invenusta > Invenusta paracnida. The sequence goes on along the minus strand of JAYRBW010153353.1, from coordinate 3,873 downwards.
TTCACAACAAGATTCATTTGACTAAATAGAAATATTGTAGGTATAATAAAGATTGTTTATAAAAGTAATATATACAAAATTATCCAGATTTATTAACAATTTATTTGAAGTATTTAGATGAAGCTTATTATATGTATTGTAGTCCACATGACAATGGATAAAACATCAAACTCAATGTTTTAACGATAAAATTATTACAAAATGGATACAACAATTTTTCACGTTAATGTGAACCGTAATTTTTCCAAACAATTCAACGATATATATTTAATTTGTGATGAAAAATCAACGTATTCTTATAGGTGACTGGTCTAACACGTGTTTCAGTATTTTGTAATTTCACAATAATTTACAAAACACATAAGTTTCCACGTTCAAAATATAAATTCAGTATAAAATACAGGTTTCATATAATTTCTGCTCTTTGTAGTGCATATTACGTTAAGTTTTCACCTTAGGTACATAAAAATATTTGCGAGTCCTATGTGCTATAAATTGATCAAATAATTTCATTTTATTCACAATGACGTATTAGAGACATGTGGTTAATGCTCCTGCAAGTTGTTAGTTCAAGTCCTTATTCAGCTCATGAGACCTAGTGATATCAAATTCGGTCTTGTTCTGTTTCGCCATTTATTAGAAGTGATTAATAACATTTTCTGAACTTTTTAAAGCATACTCCTTCTAATGCGTATCGTTACACTCACACTGGATACAGATTTGAGTTCCGTTACGACATGAAAAGTGGCGGCTTCGTCAACTATATGGATCTTGACATCAACATTGAGAAAAAGAAACTGCTCAACGGAAAGGTTGCCGATTACAGAGGATCTCTGATCTTCGACTACGATGCGCCCTTCCACTGTGCGGCCTCAACACCCACTGAGAGGGGCTGCACCTCGGCTGACATGCTGTCTGTAAAGGAAACATTAACTCAATCGGTGAGTCTCAAAGGCGTTAACATTCGTAGGGCTATAAGATAGATAGCAGAGGCTATTCGTATAGCAGAGACTCTATATTTATTTATAAATTAGCATGATATATGCGTTTGCATGCGTTACAAAAATAAATAAATATATCTTATAATAATTGGTATAATAACATTATTCCCGATTAGTGAATAATTAGTACAACAAAGAAGCAAATTTTGAAACAGATTAATATCATTTTATTTAGTAGTTATATTTAAAATAATGCGTTAGCTATCTTTATCATTATTTTAAGACATGTAAGTCATTTAACTTGTTCCAACTCATGACAGACAAATAAGTAGGCATTTCTCCTCTGATTCCTTTATTCTTTAATTAGACGCCTTATTCCTAGCTCATCATCCTATATATTGCACCACTTCCGACAAGCTGTCGAAAACGTGTGCATTATTAGATGATACAGTAGCATATTCAAGCCAAGCCATGAGCGTCAACGATTGGCTTGAGCTAAAAAGAATAGGCCTATCTTTGACCGCTAATGAATCAAGTTAGATATCAATCAATGTAATCGTTAGGTGCTCGAGAACAAATGCAAATAAATTGAACTTGCGAAAATATGTTTTTTTAGATAGGGATATTACTCACTATATACGTTATTTAAATAACTATATAAGTAAGTGTTTTAGAAAATTAACCTAAATTGTATTTTAAGTATCGAAAGCTAAATCAACATTTTCTCGCATTATTCTTCCATTTTTTAGTATTTTTAATGTCTTTGTTAAATTAATAAGTTTAAGATTATTGTATAATATGTAAATCCTACAAAAATTGACAAATAAAATAAAGAAGGAACTGCTTTTACTAGTCGTACAAAGTCTTCAAAAAAATATTGTCTTACAGAGAATATCTACAACTTTTGGATGTATGTGTTGAAAGTAGTATGTTTATTATGCTTAATATTATTTCTCCAAATTCCCTTTAGAACACAATCAGCATCGGATGGAACGGTTGGAAGGATCAACTGGCTGGAATTGGACAATACGTCGTCGACATCCTTAATCTGACTCCAAAGGGAGGCATGCTGGACGAGGACCATGGGTCGAGCAGAGTGTCTGTGTCAAAGAAGTTGTCGCCTGAGTCTCATCAGAGTTTCCAAGTGGATGTGAGAATCTTAAGTATCGCATTATATGAACAGACGCTAATTATATAATATATTAATTGTTCATTGTAACATGATTAAAGATAGGTCGCTGGAGGCGGCCTCCAGTTACTTATAACAATAACCAATTAAAAAGAAAGTACTTTGCTAACTTTTAAAATGATAGAAAAGCAAAATCAATATAATTATTGGACGGACGAATAAAAACTTCCTTGCAAAGATATAATTAGCATTTCAATAGTACTACTATAATGAATATTAATTGATTCATATACTTTAAGAACTTACTTTTCAATTTTTTGGATTTAACAAATTGATTTGCGACGCTGGAACCCTAATATTCTAACACACATTTATGTTTGGTTAATAGCTCGAAGTTCCCGAAGATCAACCACACGTCTATCAGGTGACACTAACCGTCCTGGATGCTGTTCAAGACACTGTGAAAAATTTTATTCACGCCCGGCGGATAATCATCTACGATTCAACGTCAAAAATAACGATTCAGAATAATCAGCTAATTGTATTGGAGCGCACAGTAACCAATAGCGACGGCGTATGGTTACGAGACCATCACTCCGGAGTCACCCTACGATGGACGGGGCACTTTATAAACAAGCTTCACGAGCAACGGCGGTTCCTCGATGCTGTGCGCCAAGATCCCGATAAAATGCCTCTGGCCTACGATGACACCGAAGGTATAACAGCTTTGAAATATTAAAGAGTTTATGTTTTGCAAAGTTAAAAGAATTAGTAGAATTACAGCAAAGTTAAAAAAATTAGTAGAATTACAGCAAAGTAAAAACAACAGTATCGTAAATGTGAAGCAGAAAATGAGATTACAATTTTGAAAATGTTGCAAGTAATTTATTCAAATGAAACTGAAATTTAAAAAAATTACCAGAAATATTATGTTGTTTCTAGTTATCAAAAATATACTATAATTCATTAAGAATAATATTGATTTTAAAAATTAGAGAAACAATTACAAAATTCGAAATAAAAAGCAGCGGCAAGTAAAAACTATAATATAGAAATATAGTAAAACCCGATATATTTCGTGAAGCAGCACGCCGTCACTTCATCAGAGGAGTGAAATACAATTGAAAATAGTCCGGCTATATACAAAACAGTTGGTTACGTAATTATGACTGAGTAAAATTAACTAAAAAAGGATATTAGAAGCGCGAGCGAGAATAAAAGTAGGTTACTTAGATAGTTAAGTGCATAGAAATTAACCAATATATGAGACAGAAAAACAGTATGAAGCTATTTAAAAAAGATTAAATTAAGCAGAAAAGAATAAAAATGAAATTGAGAATAAATTAAAATTGAAGCATACACAAATGTATGAAGACACAATTTAGAACATGGAAATTAATCCATACATGAGACATAGTAACAATTTGAAGGTATTCAATAAAAATGATTACAATTAAGCATAAAAATAAAATAAAGAAAAATGAAAACTAGAAACATGCACAATTGTATGGAAAAACAAAGAGAATTGGATATAACAAGTTTAAAGAATAGTTAAATGAAAAGCGAGAAATCCTTCTGTAATCCACAGGAGTGTTAAAGTCAGTGTTCCTGTCCATTGAGTGACCTTGTTGAGTAATAAATTGGTTCTACGAGAAAATTCATTATTTAATAACTGTTTTGTATATAGCCGGACTATTTTCAACTGTATTTCACTCCTCTGATGAGGTGACAAAATCGGTGCATGAAGTAGCAGAAAAGATCCTGGGCAAAGCAAAAAAGAAGAAAGAAAAGCCATGGATATCA
>JAYRBW010153342.1:0-14151 GCA_036023295.1 Invenusta paracnida | reverse complement strand
CCACGCACCAGTCGTACCAAAGTGCACCGGACTCAAAGTGCATCTGAGCATGACTCACCACCCCCCCTCTCCCGCCCACGCAATTGTGATCGTGGCGCTCCTTCCCTACTACTAACCAAGCTTACTAGTGAATATATAAAGTGTTTAATACCCACATTATTGCAAATCATCTAATCTAGGCATCTTTAATTGTTCACTAGGGAAGTAGGCGATTTTTATCGAATAAATATGTTTCAATGAGCGGTTTGTATTAAGTTGGCATTAAAAATAAGTGTTTCATATTTAATATTGACAGTTAATCTTTTTCCTTGTTCTACTTATATTAGGTACTTTAGAAAACATATATATATAGCACACAAATAAAACCAAAAAGCATGTAACAGAAAAAAATTTGCTTGAAATAGGCTATTTTATATATTTAATTTATAGTTAGTGGAATAATAATGTATTCAGTTCTTTGATGCAATTTAAACCTTAAATATAATTTATACGTATTTAAAATAAGTAATATCAATCAATTACAATGTTGATGCTATATGCACTCAATTTTTTTTTTTTTGTAAACTAGGTTAATTTCTATGACACTTACAATAAACTAAATATATTACAATTGCTTTAATCTTTAAGATATATTTGCTTCAAAACAATAACATTTCATTTACATTCCCACAAGGAATTATTTCATTTATTCATTTATAATTATACAGTTAGTAATTTAAGCGTTTGTAATGTTTTTGAGTAATTTTAATGTTAAGTAAGCATGGACAATGATTATAAGTTATTTGATCATTTCAAATTTTTATGTTTATCAATGTAAAAACACGCACAAGATATTTTACACACATGTCTCTTAATCCATAAGTAAATATATAAATACCTTGAAAATAGATATATTAAATATTACATAATTATAAATTAATTAAGTTGGTTGCTATACAAATAATTTATATACCAAATTGTGTAAAACTTCTTTGACAACTTATATTATATATATCCATATTTTCTTAATAAATTAAAGATTTCTATAATACTAATCAACACTAAACCTTAATTATAACAAACAGCACAAGAATCGTTCATTATTGATAATAAAATTTACAAAAAATAAATACTTACCCGTTTGAAACTCCTTTCTCTATTATGGACTCCACGTTGCTCTTAAGATTGCAAAATATTAACAAAACTAAAATGAACTCCATGATAGAATTAAACAAAGTCTTAGAATATCACTTATTGACCATGTTTACAAAGATTTACATAAAATGTACATTGAAGTATTGTGCCAAATTCTTATAAATGTTATTTAAAAACCGAAGCAATATGTTGTTGATCACGTGAATAGTGTTTATTTGAAATTCTTTACTATTCTACTCTGCACCTGTAATCTAGCATCTAAGAGGAAAAATAGTAACTTGTTAAACGATCTTTCAGTAAGCAAATAATTTCAGGATGCTATTGATCATGTCTCGCACAAATAGGGAAGTCTCAGGAATAATTGTGCAAATATCATCTCTGATTTCAACTGGAATTTGTTCTATTTCTTTAAGCGCAAAGTAAACGAGAACATCTCAACATGACCACAAATGACAAGTAAGTTCAATTAGCGGAGTTTCTTTTCTTTTCTTTCCTATAACATAATGGAGGAAAAAGAACGAGGAGAAAGAAACTTTGCGCCTAAATTCGAAGAAATCTCGTTATATACAGATTTAATGAAAGCTTTCAAAATGAATCGACAGCATGTCCAACTCGTTGTTTTATTGGAGCTTTTGTGAGTATTTGCAAACACTAACCGTTTTTTGTGTGTATGTTCCTAGCTCTGTGCCTTTTGGTTTGTATGGGTTTTTACATTTACACATATACATATATATGCAATATGGTTGAAAGGTTTACATATATATATCTATATAGTATATTCATATTTTTTTGTTTTTATGTAATGCCTTAACATTTATGTTATTATCATATATTAATATAATAATATTGAAATTTATGATCGTCAAAATATTTAAATTTTCAAACAATATGTTTATTATTTAATGCTTATATTTGTGAATTTATAAAAATTATTATAAAACGACTAAACAGGATTGATAATATAACCAAATTTAACTGCATTATATAATAGATTCTAATTTATAAAGTAATATAAATAAACAATCAGTAATACGCATTGTAATTTGAAGCTTTAATGAAAATAACATTATATATATGTGTGTTTTGTTATTTATATATATTGATTTGTGTTTTTATTCCCTATTTACTTTCGCATTATGCAGATTAAATTTATGAATTGGACTATTCTCAATTCTTGTGAATTAAAATGATGTTGAATTTGTTCAGAATGATATACATATGATTTAATATAATTTTGAATGAATATAAGAATGTTTGTGTAATGGTTTATTTACATAATATATATATATATATATTTCCTGGAAATATTTGTATCTTTTAATTTTAATTATTTTAATATATATTTTTAATATAATTTTAATTTTATTAATATATCATGCCATATATCATCAAAATATAAAAAAATATATGTTAAGCTTGTTGGTCTTATACGACACATCAGATATATATATACAAGTGTAACTCTTCAATTTTCATAACATGGTTTTTATGTTTTTAAACCTACGGTAGTACACTGTAAACTCTATGCGGTCGAAATTGTGGAAAAAGGGCAATATATAGCGGCTAAAGAGCTCCTATATGTGACCACTGTGAGACATGTGAATATAAAAAGTGGTTATAATTATTAAGGGATCGTATTTTCAAATTATATACCTTTATTAAATAAAAAAACAGCTTTGATAAATGATATAGTAATAGTAATAATAATAATAATAATAATAATAATAATAATAATAATAATAATAATAGTATTAATAATAATAAAGTGTTTAATTTTATAATGACAATGGGAATCCCACGTATATACAGAAAAGTATAAGTTACAAAAATGGTAATTGGCACAGCGTAAATGGTTACAAACGGTAAAAAACAATGTTCAAAGAGTTTGGAAGACCTATAGGTTACGATAGGTAACTGAGGCAGAAAATTAGTAAGGTTACAGTATAAGTACAACTAAATAACGATATGAGCAGTAAATAGAACTAAGAGTAAATGTTATAATACTAACAAATAATGCATTTATGAAATATGATTCTGAAAAAAATACAACGCGAGAAGTACAAACAAGAAGCCATACAAAAGTTGTTTTTAATTTACAGAATTAATAAAATGTACTTTTATAAAAATGTAAAAAATTAGTACAATGTAAATTGGTAAAATAGTTCAGAAATTATTCTTAGCTGTTTGCAAAGTTTTTATGTAAAAAGTAGAAGTGTTGAAGTGGGTACATTTATAACATAAAAATAATCAGTGAGAGAAACATTGTGGCAGGTGATAAGTAAGATACATTTTAACACTACTTCTATTTCAAGATTACTAAGGCCTTCACTTTTACATTAGTAAGATCAAGTTTTGAAAAAGGTATTTTGGCGAAACATTAATCTTGACTCCTGTATCAGCCACTATTTTCCAATTTTGTCCATTTAAAAGAACATTTCTAGTTACAGAGTTACATTTTCTAAATTTGAAGCAAAACTAGAATATGAATTGTCAGTATTATCAGTGACATTTACATGGAAAACAGTCTTTGTAGTTTTAGATGAGTAATATACATTCGCCAAATGTCCGATCTTACCCCATCCATTGCATATTGAATTCCATGTTTTGCTCCTCAAGACGGTAGCGAAGTGTCAATTTGAGCCGCTTCTGTAGCACAAACGTGTCTCCATCGATCTCATGTTTGCTGAGCTCTTTAGCTGTCGAAATGCAGTTGTATTCGTAGGTTATTAACGTGGTGGCAACTTCCAAAAGATTGTATTGCGGTGACATCAAGGCCGTTGATTTTTCGCCAATTAACGGTATTGATTAAAAGTTAGAACCACGTATCCACAGTGGATACGCCCGGTTTCTGCATTCAAACGTGTCGCGTATGCATGTGGATACACTGCTACATGTTGAGTGTGGTTGAAAGCTCAGTAGGTTGTAAGATTAATCGAGCAACCTATAGGTATTTTCAATAACATTTTTGATATATTCAATCAGAAACTGTGATATTATAATACAAAATAAATACATATTTCAAATGGTGAAATAATAAAAAACAAGAAATTTGCTACATACATCCTTATTTACTATATTAATCGATCAACAGATTTAACTTACCTGCTTCTATGGAAGTTTTGTTAGTCATGAATCCAATAACTTTTGTGCATCGTAATTATTCTTATGCTTTTGATAAAATTTCTGTTATCTACATCCCGAATTCTGCGTGGATTAAACTGTTTATTATTTATCTAAACCTACGGTAGTAGGTTGTTAGTTTATGCGAGCAATTACGTACAGTAAGATATATTAGAATACCACAAGAACGACCATTTTTAGACAATTATTATTTAAAAACGAATTTATATTTTGAAATTATTTAACTTTTATCATGTAGCGCCACCGAAAATTAATCAGCTTGCCAATTTTAATCTTCATAACTATTATAGAACCCGAGATATTTCTTCTTCTTATTCTTCTAATTCTTCTTCTTTTTTATTCTTCAGACCCAATAACACCCCTAAACTTTAATCTATTTTTATTAAATTTTGAACATATATTGGAAATATCCTGGAAATGAGAAAAATCATATTTTACCTACCAACCGTTGCTAAGGGCCGAAATTTTGCATAGCAACCACTTTTCCTATCTAACACGTTATAAATAGCTCATTTTTAGCGTAAAATAGACAGCTACCTATGTGTTTTGCAAGAACAAAATTTATCTTGTTAAAATCGACGTGAAAAACCAATTTAAAGGATATATTCAGCAAAAAATTGTAATATTAATATAGACCAAAAATGGCAAAAAAGTGTATTAGCTCAACCTTTAAAAGAAATGAAATATCCGTTAAATGTGTTAGCTCTTTAGTTAATAATATTGGAGTTGAGCTAACTATATGGTCTGAGCTATTTGACATTTTTAAAGTCAATAGATTGTCATATGGAATGTACTCTGCGCCATCAATTTTCCAATGGAAAACCTGTCGAAAGTTATAGAACATGCTGTGGTGTATATAGATGACATCCTCATCACAGGAGACTCTGCTATACATGATGAAACCATCAATCAGGTCTTGTAAAGACTAGCTAACTCTGGTTTAGTATTAAAAAATAACAAATGTGAGTGGAATAAGAAGTTATTTCTTTTCTGGGCCATGTAATCAGTGAAGGTGGAATTGCACCTGGCACTGGAAAGATTGATGCAATCATGGAAATGAGACATCCAGAAAATGCAAATGAGCTGAAAAAATTTTTGGGTATGATAAATTACTATCCTAAATTCTTGACAAATGCTGCTACTATTTTGGAGCCTTTGCATAAACTACTGAGAAAGGAAATCAAGTGGAAGTGGTCTCAGAAGCAGATGGAATCATTTAACAAAATAAATAAATCTTTGTTATCAAAAATGATCCTCACACATTTTAACCCAAAGAAACCAATGATCCTAATTACAGATGAAAGTCCAGTAGATATTGCTAGCGAAGCTCCCCCCCCCCCCATGCACAATTTCTGGTGATACAATATTTACAATGAATGCTTTTGACAGTACAACACCTATTAATTTTCAAGTAATGAAGAAGGAAACAAAAATGACACAGTCTTGAAACAAGTCATGTATTTCACATGAAATAATTAGCCTAATCACGTGGATGGAGAGTTGAAACCGTATTCTTCTCGGAGGTTAGAGTTGAGAAGATTGTCTTTTATGAAGTCAGAGAGTGATTATCCCATCCTCGTCGCCATTGTTGTGTGTGTGTTTTCCATAAGCAACTAGCAAGTCACTAAACTCTGAGGAAGTAAATGCTCAACCATTATAATAGGTGTGTAGGTATATGTCTTTGTAGACCATATGAAGCAAATAAACTCTAGAGATTTTTTTATAGTACATTTTGTGGTTAATGACTGTTGATGGAAAACTTAAACCCATTTTGACTGAGCGTCAATTGCGACGAGGAAATCATTTTTATTAATGTAGCAAGGATCTCGTTACTGAAGCGCTGGACTCTTCTTTATTATTGGAATAGACTAGTATATTAATAATGAAGCGCTGAATATATATTATTCTCTACAGATATTGATTTTTTTCGAGTAAATGGCCGGAACTATTGGAACGATTGATGTTTACAACAATGACGATTTGGATTCCTACTTCGAACGTTTCAATTTCTATGCCGAAACCATCAACATTGCTACAGAGAGGAAGAAAACTGTTTTCTTAAGTGTTGTGAGTGAGTCACCCCATAACTTTCTTAAATACATTCTACAACCCACTAACATACTGCTGATGAAGCAGTTAGTTACCTTTCAAAGTATTACAGATTCTCTGAAAAACCATTTGATACCTAAGTCTTCTATTATTGTACATAGATATCGATTTGATAAGGCACACATAGGCCCAAATATACATATTGCTCGTTATATTATTATAATTAAACGGTTATTCGAGGACTGTAAGTTTGGTAATAGTTTAACAGATAGGCTTCGAGACAGGCTAGTCTAAGGACTATCAAATGATGGTTTTATTAAAAAGTTATTGTCTGAGGGGGACACTTTGATTTTTACTTTGATTTCTCTAAATACAGGTACAAATAGTAACATACAACTAGTAAAGCAAACATAGTACGGGTTCAAGCAGTTAGTATAACAAAAGTAGGTACGGGTACAAATAGTATTGTACAGTCTGTAAAGTAACCAATTAAATGATATAGTTAATCATAATACTGGTATGAAGGATAAATAAATTGAGACGTACAGTGGCTTTGTAGAAAGGAATAGAGACTTTTCCACTGAGAGGAAGTTTTTTAGGAATGAGAGGGTTGAGGATGTTTTCAATATTATGTTATGCTTTCTTGAAAAGTAATGCTGAGTTTATTTCGACGATCCTGTAGGAAAGGGAAGCAGGCCAAAAGAGAATAGAAGAAACAGTAGAAATATCCAAGTATTGTTGAAACGGACAGCGTTAAGAGAGAGAAACAACCATCTTGCTGGATGACATTCATTTCATTAGTATTGTTTATTTGTATGACTATTTTATTTTATTAATATATAAGTGAATATTAGGCAATTTTTAAATATTGATGAATACAAATAGGTAAAATTGCTGATAAAATAAATGTAAATTACAAATCTAATAACAAATTATTATAGTGCCTATTCATCAGATAATCGTTACTAACAGTGTTAATATAGTTTCTAATTAATTAATTAGCAGCTATTGTGTACATTAAAAAATATATATACGTATATGTATGTAGTTTAATAATTTCATGAAATTAATTCTTGATTAACCTATATAAATCTATCAGGCAATACACTATGAAATGACATATTAATATACGGTTTTACTTAACCAAATTAAATACACATATATATTTATATCTAATCAAAATTTACATAATTTCATATTTCACAAGTGTTTACTTCCTCTAAGTAAAATATTGATTCAGTGATATCTGGATTTAGTCATTTATATTTGAAAGATACAATGCAATAATGGAATAATAACGTGACAGATCTGTGTTTACATCTGAACATTTGTAATGAGGAAAAGCCGCAATCGAAAAGTTGTAAATAAATAAATGCAATAATTGCAAATAAGGTTGTAAATAAATAGTCGTAAGAAGATGTATTTAAAAAGTCTCATTGTAAAAAGTAATAAAAGAGTTTAATTTAATATAATTTATTAGATACTAGCATTTGTAATATTTGTGATTTTTATTTCACCATTATTATATTTAATGTATAATGTATACATGCTGATGTTGCGTAATAAAAAAATAATTATTTTAATAATATAATCATATTTTTATCCAATGGGGGAGGGAGGGTTCAGGTGGTTTAATCGACAAAACAAATTACTTTTGTCTTTATTTTCAGCATTAAAAATAACGTGCGTAAATATTAGACAGATATTATAAGTATACTTAACCAGTTGGTGATATAATACATACATTAAATCATTTAATTAGGTATTTATTTTTGGTTACATAAATATTGAAAAACTGCACAACTTTTGTATTTCAAAAAGTATTAGTATTGTTTTTCTATATTACTTTCAAATGTATTTATTTATCGTGCATCATTATTGATCAAAAAGCAAAACTGTTTTACCAAAACAAAAACCTAGTCAAAGCAAATGTCTCTGGGAAGATGACAGCGACATCAATATCATACATGCAAAAAACAACTGTTACGAGTCAAAAGGAAAGCAGAGGCAACAGATGCAAATGAGGATGAAGAATTTGCTAAAATTGCTGCTTTTCATCTGGCCACTACTTACGAAGAAAGAAGAGAAGCTATATAATTGAAAACATATCGCAAGATATTAACAGACACCATGAAACTGGTCGTAGTCTTGAAGTATGGAAAGGCATAGACAGAATAACTCTGAGAAAACACAAAACAGCTGCATTGATTGCAGCTGAATCCATATCATACCGTGTTGGTTCGATATTATTACAAAACTATTCTGAATGCTACTACACTAGAAAATGTAGACATACTAGAACAACCTGAGAACCTAAATGTAAACTGCAATATTCAAGTTGGTCAAATTAGTCATGATGAACTCAAATCAGCATGTATAAGTTCAACACCGTGTGGAAAAGTGGCAGGTCCTGATCTGATACCTTCTGATGTCGTGTGTATCAACGCGGCATATCCCTTATGTCGATCTGCAGCTAAGTTATTCAACAGAATTCTTCTCAACAGACTGCGCGAAGGTCTGGATGAACATCTATCTCTTCAAGCCGTATTCAGTCAACATCGTAACACAACTGAACAAATTGTGTGTCTTCGTATGTGCATCGATGCATGCAGAACTCGGTAAAGAAGTCTCGTCATCACATTTATCGACTTTCGAAAAGCGTTCGACTCTGTCTCCCGAAGTGCCCTTCCAAAAATGTTACACTTTTATAACGTACCAATACCTATGGTGAATGTTATTATGTCTCTTTATACCAACACAAAATCGTCTGTGAAACTTGCGGAAGGACACACTGATGAATTTACAACCACATCTAGCGTCCTGCAAGGAGACACTCGCACCATACCTATTCGTCATAGTTGTAGATTACATACTTCGACTCGCTCTTAAGGATGAGGACTCATACACAATTCGCCGAAGAATGAGTAAACGTTATCCTGCTCTTAAGATCAGTGCCCTGACATATATGCCGATGATGTAGCTCTTCTCAGTGATGATGGAGAAAGCGCTCGATTGCATTGAAAGAGCATCCGCGTTAGTTGGCCTGGTATTAAACATAAAGAAGACGGAAGTTCTTCATATCGGCGCCAACATATATGAGCCAACTACGATACGGGCGAGAATAGGGGAACTATAAAACTGCCAAAAATGTTGTTACCTCGGTTGGGACGTCGCAAACAGCATGACTGCTTTCCAGAAGCGTCGGAAACTCGCCTGGATAGCAGCAAGAAGATTGTCTACAGTTTTTAACAGATCTACAAATGACTCCGTAAAAATAAAACTTTTCCGAGCCTGCGTGGAAACAGTTTTTCTGTACAGCTTAGAATCACGGGTTGTAACAGTTACGATGGCGAATCAAATCTATGCCTCTTACAGGTCTCTCGTTCGTTATGCCCTGGGTAATTACCCAGTAACCATCACTAACAAAGTTCTACGTGCTCGCTCGGGGGACATTCCACCAGCCACACTCATGCTCCTAAAAGTTGGCTTCGTCTCTTTGGTCATGTTCTTCGCGTGACAATCCTCCTCTTGCTACAACCATAATTAATCCACCCTCCGAGCCGCTACACCAAGGTGGTTCTCTTCGTCGGACACACTGGAACCAAATCAATGACGACATTGGACACATTGGAACATCGCTACGAGAAGCTCAGATTGTGGCTGTCGACCGTGATAGGTGGTATCAACTTATAAACTCGTTGAATTGACTCAGTTTGGACAGATTTAGATTGGAATGATTCAGTTTCCTCTTGCTTGCTACATTTACTTACGTAATTTTATATAATTTTATTCTATAAAATGAAATATACGTTAATAATAATATATAGATCGCTGATATTTCCTTCATACTGTTATATATAATAAATATAGTTATTGCTACAAGTATTATTATCTAATGTTAAAATTTTTTACATAATAAGTTTTAATTGACAAAATGTTATATTAACTCTGAGATAAATTATGTACCTAAACAATAAACTCGTATATGTACATACCTACATAATAAAATTTTATATACCTAGAATTTTCTTGATACAGCTTTTTATATTGAAAATGTTTTAATAATCAAATGTAACATATAAGAACTATATATAGATCAGTAACAAATATATTACATTTTTATGTTTTGATCTCTGAAAATGTTAACTGCATTATGTAGAATCCCCTGATTTAGAAGATCAAAGAATACATATGATAATGATTTAAAATGTCTTAAGATGCATTCTTTGCTATAAATCACAAAAATGTTCAGTCTAATTTAGAGGCAATTGGCTACACGCTTCACCAAACGTGGCAGGAGATTGTACGAAACCCCCCTCAACAAAATCTGTATACGCCCCTTTCTTGTTATCCACCTTAATCATTTGATCTTTTTATTTCGTGTTACGTTATTATGGTAATTTCCTAATTTAAGCATACAAGACTCTTTCATGGAGACATAATAATGTAGGTGAATTGTATATTTGAACGTGTATTTAAATAAAATTGTTTCGATATATGTTTTTTCATTTTTCAGTCTTTTTTTGGTCACCTCGTTGTTATTAGTACGGCAGCTGAGGAGGTTTATTCAAGTGAATTAGTGCCAGATTGGATGACCTCAAAATCTAAATATATAACTTGTATCTAGATAAAAAATGGATTGCTGCCGTGTTTGTGCCGTGGATAAAATATTTTATGAACATTTTACTATTTTCCATATTAAAGATTACGAGAAAATTGTGTGATGTTAACCAGTTTACATGAAAATGTATATTTTTCAGATATTAAATGTATTATTCATATTTTTAATAAGAAATGTTACATATATTTTTTTCATTTAGTTATTATCAATACATCTTATAAGCAAAAAAAGAGTTATATATCATATTATTTATTATGCAGATATATTTGAATATCGTTATCAAGCCTATTTTATAGTAAAAATCAGGGTAGTATCTTATATTTAAATATATTTAGACGGTAAATTTTATTCTATATACAGCTTACAGTGATTGTAAGATGTAGATAATAATTAGTTTTAAAAAATGAATAATAATTAATATTTGAGTAAGATATAGTTTCCCTTGAGTAGTATTTTTCATAAAGTTAAATACAATAAAATAAAATAAAATACTTCGTCTGAAGAAGGTGTCTTACACCGAAATATAACGTACTATTTTAAAACAACGAGTAGCTTGGCTATTTTATTTTATTCAACTTTAATGAATATTTGAAAATATGCATTTTCATGTAAACTGGTCAACTTCTCCTATTCTTTAATATAGGAGATAGTAAAATGTTCATAAAATATTTTATTAACAGCAGAAACACTGTAGCAATCTTTTTTAAGGTACAAAGGTATACTTTCAGACTTTGAGGTCATTTTAATCCGGAGCTTTTCACTTTAATAAACCTCCTCAGCTGAAGGACTACATAATATGTTTTTATATTATATATTATATAATTTTTATATGTAAAGTTATTCATGACAAAAACTAATATTCAATTTTTCATTAATTTAAGAACTAAACTGCAAAACTTTTAATTATGACTAAATTCACTACGATTAGTTATGTAATACGACTTTTTAACAATAAAATTTATTGTTAATACAACTATAATTTGTTTAAGACTTTTCACTTACAACAGCTAAATTCATATCGATTCTTTAATATGAATTTTCACACTGTGCTTCTGATGACATATTATATAGATAAATATAATAGAACATTTGTTGAAAAATTTAAATATCTATATTGTACATACCTACTAGATAACAAGTTAACATTGTCCACACATACAGCTTTCATATAATCAAAATTAGTACAAAATACCCTTAATCTCTATTAAAAATAAAATAAATTAACCGATTAAGTACATGATATACAAAGCATTCATTAAATTTGAAATATACTATGGAGCAGCAATTTATGGAACAACTGTCGAAATATTTGTTTGTATTTTCTATAATATGTCTAACTATAGACATATTATAAAAAAATACAAAAACAAAAAATACGAAAAATACAAAAAAACAAAAAATACAAAAAATACAAAATATACAATAAATACAAAAATTAAAAAAATACAAGATAATACAAAACAATACAAAACAATATAAAATAATATGAAAATACCAAAAATATTAACAAAAAAATTGAACATCTTATTTTTTAAAACAACACAAAGTATAATGTTTATTAAAATGAAATTATATTTAGTTATGCCAACAATTGTAAAAATGATCCTTAAGCTTCTATACATATGTCATTTAACACCTATATATACTTACACGTATATATAATACTGCTATATTGTATATTACTGGTAACTTCTTTAATAGTTTTCCTTAAGTTTACTGGTTGATAGACATGCCTTATCCCTTTGAAAGTTTATAATTAATAATAGCTTGTTAAAGAATAATAACAACCAATTCGTTGTAGATTAAATATTAGGAAAAACTCACAAAGTTAATAAAAGAAAATTGATTGAAAAGAAAATTTTCCTGTTTATTTTTAAAGAAAACGTTTTCTTTTCATTAAATTCTCTTTTATTAACTTAGTAGATTTTTTAATATAAATAGCAATTTGTTTAAATATTTAAATGTATGATAGAAGTTGTACTTTAACAAATAACGCGATATACAAATTTGCATGAAGTCTTTAAAAAGTAGGAAATATATATTTTGCATAAATAAACAAATATAGAATGGCAGCTGTTGGTAAACTTGATATTCCTGATATTGTGGTGGTGGCACTTTACTTCTTAATCGTAATTGCAGTTGGAATTTGGGTACGAATTTTTAATTGTACTTTGATTAGCATAAGGCATTTAAGTTACAAAGACATAAAGATACAACTACAATCATAATGATAATGAATCAGGATTTATTTTACAATGAAATATATACTATCCTTTAGATTTTAGTGCCTGAGATTGGTTTACATTTAGCCAATGCATATTAGCAGCAAATATATTGGCCCTCATTTACTTTCATGCTGCATGAATGATGCAGTTAACAATTCAGAGGTATGAATTGAATATGATTATGAATAATTTGGCAATTTTTAATTTTATATTGGTAAATAAAACTTAATTTTTTTCTTCTTAAATTCATTTATTTTTAACAACTACAATTTAATTAATAATGTAATACAATATGATAACATTTAAATACAAAATAAATCAGAAACTTTCATTGTGAGATAAAACCCATTACTAGTTAATAGCAGCACTAAGAATTAGCTAAAAGGTAGCTACAAAAGAGCCATTAATTAAGTTGCATCAATATCATTAGAGATATCATGAATATCATATAATAAATAAATATAGCCTGTAAATTTGTTTGCTGGAATAATATTATCAGTAATAGAAATTGGTGCATGTATACAGCCAGAACAAGCCATGATATTCAAATGATAAAAAACTAAATAATATTTGGAATATAAAAACAAAATATATACATTTTTAATTCACCATCATATAATAAAAGATTTCCAATAATGTTATTATATCATAATTAATAGTATAAATATATTAATACAACTTATACAAATAACACTTTAATAATTAATATAACTTTTTATAATAATGCATTAATATTGAAATATTAATTTTAATATAAATAATTAATATTTTAATAATAATTATTGCCCTGTCTGGCCCTACTATTTATCAGCCTCAGTCAAACCACTAAACTTAAATGAATCTGTTCTATATTTAGATATAAGATTTTTATATTTTAAATCAATTATTATAAAATCAATTATACTCCATATAGTCATATTACACTTATAGTACACTTATGTTGTTATAATATATGTATAATACATATATTATAACAACATA
>JAYRBW010153331.1:0-14151 GCA_036023295.1 Invenusta paracnida | reverse complement strand
GCACAGCTATATTTCACATTGAAATTTTCATATTAATAATTACATATAACTATCAATGATCTCTTAATTATTGACAGTCAAAGACGTCTGCGGAGGAGAAAGGAAGCTCCACCGATCTGGCTCCACCACTGGCTGCAATTTTCTTATCTGTCGATTCATCTCAAATGAATAAATAGAAATATTCAAATGTCAGTGAGAGATAAGTAAGAAAATTTATTTTATAAGATATTTATGTATCAAATATATATCAAACATAAGATTATCTAAATAAATTGCAAGCGGAAAAAATATATTATTTTAATACAAGATCAAAAGTTTGTTAGAGTTCAAAGATGTAATTTACAGTTTTCAGTTCCGCTAAACGTATCTTAAGCCATGACTAAATGTTTAATCAGTCAATCTATAAAACGATATATATATTATATTCTGTGTTATTCAAGTATTTTTAAATGAGCTAGACATAATTTAAGATCAGAGCTGAAACATATTTATTAAAATGATTTTAATATCAATCAAAAGTCGATCTTATATATAACTAATAGGTGTCATAAAAATGGCTAATTTCAGAGGGAAATATTACATCTAAGTGATTTGAAATTTGCTGTTTGTCTTATGTTACTGAGACTGACGCCAACTAGTTGTAATGTTGCAGTGCACCAGTCCACATGAAGAATTTAACTGTGATATTTTAATAAATTTTTCAAAATCAATTAATATATTAAAAGATCATTATCGTTGATCCTACATGTTATTATTTAATCTTCAGATAACAGTATTAACCATTTAAAGTAATTATTCTGTTTTTATTTCTTAGATTTAATTATAATTTATTCTTTTCTTACCCGAATCTTCGACATGATTTTTATCTGAATTCTGCAGAAATCTTTCCAGATTCTCTTCAATCTCGTCCTGGTCTTCCGTAGATCTGGCGAAAACAATCGCAAATTAGACAATGGTTAGAGCAACAAGAACACAGAGAACTCGCATTTTCGGAGAAGATTGGATTCGAAATAATAAAGTTTCAACCCACAATGTGTGTAATAACTTAATTATCAAGATTACTTCCAGTTATATACCGACAATTATTATTGAAACCCTCGAAGAAATAGATTACATTTCCAAATGAGTGTATTACTTTGTGTTTATATAAGTTCCATTATTTAATATACTGGTGTCAATGGAGAAATATATTCACATTTAAACTGAGGTATATTATATAATAATATTTTCTTTCATTAATGCAATTGTGTATTATAATAATAAACGCGACTATTGTTCCATTGTTGTTAAATTCTCGGTTATATTGCGAATGTTTTTCTCGTTATTTGTACACTTAAATATACATATACATAAAAGTAAACTATTCGTGGAAAATATGTACAAAACTGTTTCACAGTGTTAATTTATACAAAATAATAACATATACAAAATATCATGTAGTTAAATATAGTTAAACAAAATAATACACAGTTAATACTCGGGTAAATAATAATAATGCGTTTATTAAACGAGAATAGGAGTCACAAGTAAGGACAGAAGACAATTTAAAGAGAAATGAAGACACAAATAAAAAAGAAGATACTTTGGTATAAAGAAAAAGAGTAAGCCAGTTAGACAAGTTTGTTAAAGTAAATAATAAGAACACTTAGGAAGGATGAGACTCTCTTTTGGTAGTTGTGTGTGGGGATCAATAACCGGTGACCACTCGTAAGGGAAGAAGGTATGGGAGTCTGAAGAATGTGTTTGTTAGTTTGTTTCTTCGAACTGACTTTAACAGTTTGAAGGCTAAGATGACTTTGAGCATAATTATTTGAAATCTGAGCATACATTAAAATTCTTGTTTGAAATCGATCAATCATATTCTTATGTAATATGTGTATCAATTCTTTGTAAAGTGGAATGTTTTCAATAAATTCCGATTACATATTCTCGTCTTTTGTGCAAGTAAAGCTTTTATACAGAGTGTCCACAAACGGGAAAAAGAGGACATTAGTCATAAAACCGATAAAAACTGTGAAATTGCAACAGTTATAAAACAAACAAATTTTTTGGGTGTTAAAACTTCGCTTGCAATTTAATAATAATATATTTGTAAATTTTATTTATTTGCTTAATTTATTTATTTATTATTATTTATTTAAACAAATAAAACAATTTTGTACTAATCGCGAATTTTTTTATTCTCAAAATAAAATCGTCTTTTTCTATTGGAAGTTTTGAGAAGATGTTTAAAATATTCGTTAAATACAACACAAAAAGAAAGTAATGCCTTTGAAATTAGATGTCGCCTGGATAAATGTTACGCTGATCTCCTCGCAAGCAAGGATGATTATTGAATCCTGTTGTTTGTAATTAAAAACGTGTTGTGTATCCTATCGCATGGGAAGGCCTAAGAGGAAAATTATTTTTGAGTTAACGATGATGTTCTGTCGGACAATATGAAGCAATTATCTTTGATATCTAAAAAAACAGTCAAGGATACGGTCAAGTGTGCTAAAAATCCTTTCGATATTTTGCTGACTCCTGAATTGTTTACATCAGTATGTTCAGCAAGGAAGAGGTATGAGGCCGCTTAATTTGAGGAATCACGGTCTGCAGATAGTATTGAGAAAGAGTCTATTGAAAGGAAGAAAAAGGCCAAAGAGAAATTTGACGCATTGGGTGCTAAAAGACTATGTTTAGAGACTAATTCCGAGCGTGAAAACTACATTATTGTGTAAAAATGGCTGCTCTTCGAAAAGAAAACAGTGATTGAATTTTAACTTCATTCAGATTCATTTATGCAGTTTCAACTGATTATAATGCAGCTTTAGTTTTATTATTCATACCACCAATAAAGGCATTTTTAATTCAATGAATAAAATCTGTTCTACAATTTCGACTATATGGAGTATGCCTCGAATATGCTTTGGATAAACACTGCCATTTTTACATATATTTATAATAATATTACGTGTTATTATTTGCTTAATTTTAGATTACTATTCAACTGTTTCATTAGTTTGGCTTTATATATATATATGGATGTCCCATGTTCCCTAAAATGTTTCAATAGTAATATATCATATCACGTTTAAGCTTGAGAGATGCTAACAGCTTGACTAGTCATTAATGCTAAGGAGAGTGACCACTAATAAATCAGACTAGAATGCATTAAAACGCTATTTTGTTAATAGCGTAATCACCAAGCGTTAAGGCGTATAGGAAGAAAATGTACCTAATATGAACTTTTAAAAAGGATTCTAAAAGGGGTCAATTTTGATTTAAAAAAATGGTTTCTCATTATTATTATCTTAACAAAAAGGACCACGTCGCATAAATGAAAGCCAAGCCCCAAAAGAAAAACGTTGGAAAGATATTGATAATATGAAGTACATCTATTGAAGATATTGATATAAAAAGGGCACCAAGGTTTAAAAAAATTATTTTTATACCATTTCCACGATTTTTTCCAGAATTTTGTTGTCATATTTTTATGAATTTTACAGTTTCGATATTATATTGATTTATATCTTCATGCATTTTAAACAGTAAGCATCGTAAAATTTAAATCTTGGCGTCGTTTTTATTAATTTCTTTAATGCTTATACCTTATATCATCAAAATCATTTATATATATTTTTAGGGGCTCGTTTATTGGCTTTCATTTTTGCGAAGCTATCGTTTTTGTTTAGATATAATTTAACTTGTATCTGCTTCAATTTACGATTTTGCTTTTTGAAAAATATGGTAATTTAAGAACATTTATAAAATGTATTACACGTTTTTATGTAAACTGTATACTATGTATTTAGTTATAAACAGATAAAATGTTTATATTTATAAATAAACATAATACATCCGCATAATGCCAAGAAGATAAGTATAAGTCTGTTTTGGTTTTTACTTTTAGACAATATAGACACATGAATTTTGTAAAACAAATAAACGTAGTTATCTAAAATTAATATATTGTTTAATATAAATTTAGGTGAATGCAGATGCCATCCATGCAAAAAATTCAACAATTGGTTTAAATTGAAATATTCCTTTGACATGGATTAAACTGTTATTTACTAAATTGTGCATAAACTGTATAATTAAATATCCAACATTAGCATTTATCGAGATACCTATTTTGTTTTGTCGGTAACCACGATTCCTACATTCCATATGCGTTTTTAGAGGTTCCGAAGCATTTCTAGTTTTTATTGGTACAACATAAGGAAAAAAGTCATGCTAGAATGGTAACATTTTCATGAATAAATCCTTCCATAAATAAAAGTGTTGTACCATAGAAGCATCTCTTTTGTGTGCAAACATTACAAATTAGTTATTTTTTCTAAATTCTCGTATATGTGATATTTTATATTTCTGATGCCAATATAATATTATGTAACATTATACATATATCAGGTTTGTACAAAAACATAATGAACATAACACATTTAGTTTTTAAAGATATATATTAAATAAAAATATAGTACACAAACATATGTAGTATTAATACACATACTTGTTATATTAAAACTTATTTTCGTCATATACATACCTATAGATTTAAACATAACTATATACAAAGACAAAGACACAAGTTCAAATGTCTAAAATACATATATAGATGCAGTAAAATTATTTATGCTAATGCATTACACATACATAAGACTGTAATTGTATAAACACTTTAAATATAATATTATGCACAAGTAAGTTTCATAACATTCATATTTCCTGAAATGCATGACCTTAAAAAATTAAATACATCGATATACTTGATTTTATATGTGAGTGTTTTTAATATTTTCTTCAATATTAAGAACCGCATCATTATTTTTATCTTTCTTAGTTTTCTTATCTAGAACGTCATTCTTCTTTTGTTTCAAAATGTCCTTTTTAGATGAATTCCTTACATTTCTTTTCACTATAAAAGATTCCCTGTATTCCATTGATCCCTTCGTCTTTACAGATGTGCTATGTCTTTGAGAGGATTTACTGGGTATTGGGCGAGTTGGGTAAGTGATTTGTGATAATTGGGGGTTTGGCGAATGTCGTAGCAGCCGTCTCACCTTGCGATACTGTGGTGTCCTTGGATGCAAGTCTTCTTCAATTCGTTTTGACGTAGAACTTTTGAATGACCGAATAGTTTCATCAATTATCTCTTCTAGTACCTCCTTGTTCTTATGACTTTTTTTATCAGAAGCTGTAGCCGTAATATCTGCATTTTCTATTTCAAAATTAGTTAACTTTGGTAAGCCATTGTACCAAATAATTCCATCGGTAGCCCCCTCAACAGCATCGATTTTCCCTTCATCGAGTAAGGGTAAGAAAGGTGGGGTACATACTTGGGATTTAGAATCTTTAAGGTGCTTCTCATCAAGAATAACCTCATCAGGATTCGGTGTATCTTTCTCGGCAGAATTGTAGACAGTTAAAGCTGATTGTAGCGGTGTAACTCCATCAATACTAAAATGTGTACCAAAAAAGGGGATGGGATCATTGGCATCCAATGGCAATTGAATAATCGGCTGGTGACCATCCCAATGTTTGTCCTTTCCAATATCCGGGGGATCCGTTTCAAAGCCATCGGCAATTAGCATAGAAATAATCCAATTATAATTAATGCACTCGTGGGTTTCAAAGGCCTCATCCAAATCACTCATAGGACAAGCCATACATTGTGCGATCTTAAGCCACCCCATAAAAACGATGAATTCAAGGATTGTGAAACAGGGGACAATGAGATCTCGTTCACCCTCTGTCTGCTTTGGCGAACCGTCCAAGAGATATTGTCGTCCAATTAACCCGATAAGGAAGTAAACGTACACTCCATAGGAAACCATCTGCGTTAGAGAAGGAGGGATTGGTTTCGAATCAATAAACCATAACATGTGACAATGCTTGTAAAACTCCCTCAGATCTATAATCATTCTAGCTAGGCCATCGTGGTTCTTTATTCTGCCTTCGTGTTCAGCAAGTGTCAATAGGGTTGTTGCCCAAACCATAGGAACATAGGGACGTGCCGATTCTGGGTGGATTTTAAGTAGGATTGCCTCCTCATGTGCTGTTAACAAGCCGTGTTCAATCATTGAATCCACTGTGGCAAACATGCGCTTCACTTTGGGGCAGATCCGGTAGGTGACCAAAACATTGGAGGCGACAAGATAGCGAATTATCGTGCGACGCATAAGTCGATCTCGGGTTTTCTCAACAGGTAAAAAGGCAACTAGTTTGTGCGCAAGGCCGATAGACCATGGCATATAGCTAAAATGTTGCCAAAATCGATTAAATATAAAGCCTGTATGCAGCCCGAGAAGTAGACCAATTGGCATGCTTGTTGATATCATTCTATCGGCGTGAACTATGACGTTCTCAAACCAGCGTTGTTGCTCCACTTTTAAAGCAAATCGCAACACACAACTGACAATACTGTAGAGTACTGCATAGGCGATTAACTCTGTGAATATTAGTTTTAGGAATGAGCCTCGCCATCGAAACAAGAGTTTGAATATGTACTGAGTGCCAACTGTTTGTGCGTCCGCGTTGTATGTGACTGTCATCTTAATTTGTAAATAGCATGATGTGATATTACAGGCGGATGATGTTACAAATATTATAAAATATTAGTTTATTTATTTTGTTTATACTTTTCTACACTAGTGTTTATAATAATTAAGGATATAAACAGTAAAACAATTTCAAAATATATTAAAAACATGATATATTGATCTGAAGAATTCAGAATTACAAAGAGTATAAATTAATGTGTGGATTTGTTGAAATCCATTAAATCCTAAAGAATTTAATTTTTAAAGTTGATTAGTAAAAATTGGCACATCAATTATTACATGTTGCCAAACCAGTATACTTACCTACACATCATATAAAATTAGTCAAAGTCAAAAATATTTGATAAAGTTATGGATTTTAATGTGCTGTAATATATATACCTAAGAAAATATCAAATTAATTGAAGAATAAGGTATTTGGTAATAAGGCGTATTTGCAGAACAATTCAAACATATTCAAGAAAACAACCAATTAAAATACAGGATAACATTAATTGTTTTAAACAGTAGTATTATAGGGCTACTGAGCCCCCCGGCCACCCCCTTTCCCGGGATATTGATACGCATAAGTGCCCGATACGGGTAGGGTTAAAGTTAATTCAAGATATTAATATATATTTAATTGAAGTTTGTAACCGCATCGTCTAATATTAATACTCTTATATGATATTATCCAATATTAACTGTGACATGGATATCTTAGATAACATTGATTTATTCTTCAGCTATTAATTATCACCTTATTTATTCATCCCACTCATAGTCATGAACTAATTAAACTATTATGTATTACCTTTATTTAGAAATGGATTTATAAGTACATCTGAAAACGATATCATCTAACCATAGTACTTATGTAAATAATAGTTTTCAAGTAAATGACAAAATATGACAGTAACCTACTACGTCGATGCCTTGACATTAGGAACAACTTATCTTTTCAGAATTTTGTTTCGGTGGCGTGGATCAGTTTTCAAGTTAATTCTTAAGGAACTGATCATTTATTCAATTCTCTACTCAATGGTGAGTTGTCTGTTAAGATTTGCGCTCAACACTGAACAACAGCGCTGGTTTGAGGGAGTAATTGACCGCGCCAACGATATGATCTCGGTTAGCATGCCAATTGGTCTACTCCTTGGACTGCATACCAACTTCGTCTTCGGTCACTTCTGGCAACACTTCAACTACATCCCCTGGTGCATAGCACTTACGCACAAATTAATTGCCTTCCTCCCCATCGTAGAAACACGAGACCGAATAATGCGCCGCGCCATAATTCGTTACCTTGTAGTCTCTAACATCCTTACAACTCATCAACTCTCCTTCAAAACACAACGAATGTTCTCCACAATGGAATCCATGATTGAGCACGGATTGCTAACCACACAAGAAGGCGACATCTTGCTAACAATCAATCCAGAACATGCTCGACCCTATGTCCCCATGGCCTGGGCCACAACAATTTTGACTCTAGCTGAGAATGAAGGACGCATACAAAACCACGATGGTCTGGCTCGAATGATCATGGATCTCCGAGATTTCTACAAGAACTGCCAGATGCTGAGATTTATTGAAGAATATCCTGTTCCTCGTTCACTTGGTCAGGTGGTGTCCTACGGAGTTCATACTTATTTCGGGGTCTGTATTATTGGACGCCAATATTATCTAGACGGTTCGCCAAAGCAGTCCAAGGGTGAGCGTGATTTTATTGTGCCCTGTTTTACTCTGTTGGAGTTTATTGTCTTCATAGGCTGGCTCAAAATTGCCCAGTGTATGTCTCAACCTATGATAGAATCAGATGAAGCCTTTGACATAGATGAATGCATAAACTATAATTGGGTAGTTTCCATGCTGATCGCCGATGGATTTGACACAGATCCTCCAGAAATCGGCAAGGATAAACACTGGAAAGGGCAATACAACCCGGTGATTCTTGCGGAGAACCTTGATTCCCCCGGCCTTAGTCAACAACCTAAAATCCCTTTTTTCGGAACAGACTATGGCATAGGCACGGCTACATGTGAGCTTACCCTGTCACAACATACGCTTTCGGGTAACAACTCTCCGTCGAACAGACTCCTGACGGCAGGGCACAAGGCTTTCGATGTCGAAGAAATGAGTTGGCTTAAGCACATGACTTCCACACCGTGTCCATCCGTTCGCGATAAAATGCCACTGGAGACAGTTGAAGAAACAATAGATGAGCAGATACGGTCTTACAAAAGCAAAGACGCAATGCCAGTTTTTGAGTTAAAACGAAAAAGCACGCGGCACGCAAATTTGAAGAAAATACTCAAATTAAAAAGCAAGTCATCTTCTGAGACCCAAAATGAGTCAGAGGAAAGGGTAATTGTACCACGTAATTCAGTACTAATAAAACAAAATTTGATGGCCTCTTCTATGGCCACAGTTTCACAACAAAAGAAAATATATCTTACTGATTATTAATTTAAGGAGTATTTCATAGGTATTTTCTAAATTTTTATATAAATCCACTATACTTTAGTAAAATGAATGTGTGCACAAAACTTATTTTGGAAAAAATGTTTTGTTGAATTAGATTCTTTTAGATTAAAATGTACATTATATTTATGTGAGACTTATTTTTACATAAGAATAATTATTTCTTCATATATATTTATTTTAAAGCAGACATTCACTTTATTGTAATTTTTGAGGGCTACAATATATACATTTTGAACAATTTATGTAATCTATTAAATTTGAAAATATTTTGAAAATAGCGAACAAAAGCTACTTTATTACTTACTTATATAGATCACAAAAATTGCTTGTAATAAAATAAGAATGTCATTGGTATAATTAAAACAATCATTTCTGTACTTATATACACTACTGTGCAAAAGTGTAATTATAAATATAATTATAATTAAAGTATTATAAAATAGACTAAAAAATTAATCGTTAATAAATTCAAAACAGACTAAAAAAACAAATTTTAAAATCTGCATTTTAATAAAGCGCCAAAAAAGCTATTGAAACTTATAATTTATCTTTTCATCACCCACAAAATTTTGCTTTGTTAATTTTTAAGTATTTCATTAAAATAGTAGCCAAATTCTTCATACCCCCAGATTTCTTAAAACCATTTTTAAGAAGCAATTACAAATGCCGCACAGAATTCCAGTGTGTATTTTCTTCATTACTTGTTCTCGCCATTTAAGCTAGCCTAGTCAAGTGGTTTTCTTGGTTTAAATTCCTACCGCTTTTTTTAAATAATGCAATTATGATGTACACAATACTCATATATATTTATAAACAGATATATCCACTACTCAAAAGATTTCAGTAGTACCTATGCAGATATTCATATTTTAATCATTTAATATCTAAGATTTCGAGTTTCCTTTTCTTGCTCATTTCCAAATGATCCCGGCGTAGAGTAATCAATACATACAGAGCGTCAATTCCGAAGTGATTGTTATACTAAATCGTATATAATTTGGTTAATTTTATTCAATTTTAACTGTATAAATTATTTAAAAAATTGCATTTTCTTTATAAACAATTTTGTAGTATGACACACCGGAAATTAATAACTTACTAATGACATCATTTATTTATTAACCCCCTAGATTCTGACCGTTTTTTACGTGTGCATTCTGTGGGCAATTAAAAAATACGAAAAAATAAGATTTTTTTTTATTTTAAATTTTATTTGTTAACTGATAATAAACACTTCAGTGTGATATGCACAGTATGATAATAAAGACTTCAGTGTACTAAATACAGTATGATAATAAACACAGTATGATAATAAACTACTTCAGTACAGGTAAACCAATATTATTTGGTTTACAATTTGTACTGTTTATTTTATAAATATAACTACAATTTATGAGCAATAATAGGCTCTAGGTCATTGCAGAATAAGACTTATTTGATAATTATTTGAAGACAATCTGGCTTCTTACACATATTGAAACTTATCAAGACAGAAGTCACAAATGGATCAAGCTTAAATAAATCTGAATATATTACGATATGCCAAATGGCATTAATAAAAAATGTCTATTATTAATAAAAGGTTTCAATGAGATGACTTGACAAGATTGTGACTGCTTGTGTTATCCTGCATTTTGTACAATATCACAGTCTTGAGTTCCTACAGAAACTATTTTATTAAAACACCAAAAATTAAATTGACATCGTTTCAAAATTCTTGAATATATCAACATTCTTCTTTATAAAAATGTCCATTAATGATTCAACCAAAGACTATTTTAAGTACACATTGAAGTAGTTCTTGGATTTAATCCTGTTGGAATGATGCTCATACGCATAAATGAATAACTAAAATTAATATATTGACACTCAATTGCATTCATGAATTTAATTTTATATGTAAATACAAAATATTGTTAATATATAGAGACTTTCTTTTGTTGAATTTATTTATAGAAATTAATATTATTATTAATTATTACCTTATCGTTTTAAAACAATTTATAAGAAATAAAATTGTAATACCTGCATACTATTTGACTTTGTTGTAGGCAGTATATTTCTTTTAAATTTAAAAAAAGAATAGTACTCATTTTATATATTATTTTCAAACTTTTTCAGAGGTTTCCACAATAAACCTCTCCTAAATGCCAGACACTGAGCTGCACGAGTCCGGTGTGCTAGAGATCACCTTCAGATGACCGTGGAAGAATGGCACTCAGTCTTCTTCAGTGATGAGACTCCTCTTCACCTCGTGCAGATAACCCAGCGACGCTACTTCAGAAGCAGAAGAGGTGTAGGCCAAGTACGGGATGAGGTGCAACCACGACTTCAAGGTGGAAGCGGCAGCATGATGATTTGGAGGAGCCTTCACTGACCAAGATCCCCTGGAACTGCATCGGGTGCAAGGAACACGGAGAGCATGTGGGTACATCACCATCCTGGAAGACAAGGTGCAGCCCTTCATGGAAGCCAACTCAGCAGTGACATTCCAGCAAGACAATGCCACTCCTCACAAGACGCGTCTCACCATGGATTAGTTCCAGCAGCACGGGTTTAGGTGAAGCCTGCAGTCCAGATTTGAACTCGATGGAGAACGTCTGGCCTTCCTGAAGTCAAACCCCCTTTCCTACTTAGAAAACGCAACAACGGCTCTTTTCAGGGCCAACACTTCTTAATTGATACTCTGAAGGTCGTTGACCTCGAAAAACAATTACAATGAGTTTACTTCGGTTTTTATGAAAATAAAGTAAAGTAGGGAGTTACGATTTATATCGTCCCGCCTTGTACCTACCTGTAAAAAATAAAAAATTCTACATTAAAAATGTGTAATATCAGACCATATTTATAGAATTATTGACTCGAGATATTTCGGAGTTAACCACAGATTTCTAAACATAACTATATAGACGAAGCACTCTTCTAAAAATGTGTAAAAGGGAAAAAAATGGTGTCGACGAATAGCCAAAACGTATTTATTTTCAAGCATTAATGATATTACACAGCCAAATAAACAATAACACCTTTAGGATAAGACATCATTAAAACATTGCTTTTGTATAATTCTTATGTATTCTTATTAAAATCGCCTCTCTTTTTGCCGAGCATAACTCAATACCGGCGATATAAAACGTTTTGATTGGCTATTTGTCGGTATCGCCAGCTTTTCACTGATCACAACGTTTCCCGTATATTTATACTGCTATACAGAGTTAAATCGTCGTCGTAGATCCATCAGGTCGGTAGTCGTCCCTTGGTGATTCGTGATGTCTCATATCGCCAGTTGTAATCTCTAATTAACGCCATGTTCTTTAGCTGCTGATCTGCTGTCTTGCCGGTTACCACCTTGATGTGGTTCATCCATCTTGCTCGTGGTCTGTCACGAGTTCCTCAATCTTCAACACGCCCTTGCATAATAAGCTTTTCTAGTGACTCATTACCCAGCCGACAGATATGACCAAAATATCCAAGCTTTCTTACCGTGATGATGCTCACCAGACTTTTGGGATTTTCAACTTTGCCTAGAACGTATTCATTTGTTTTATATTCTTGCCAGTCAATCTGTAGTATTCTTCTCCCAGTCCATAGTTCAAAGCCGCTAGTTTCGTCTCGTCATTCTGGGTCAGAGTCCAGGATTCACATCCGTATGTTGCAATCGAGAAGATCAAACAGTTTATCAGTCTGATTTTCGTGGTGAGACTAACTATGTCGTGACTACGTCATAAGTTGTTGAGGTCGAATAACGGTGTGCGTGCCACGCCAATCCGCCGTTTTATTTCCTTGGTGCTTCCTCCGCGGCTCGTAATAAAAGATCCCGGGAAGTTGAGTTTGTTAACATCTTCAATGTTCTCGCCATTTACTGTGAATTAGTGTTTCTCTGTTGACCACCTGTATAAACTTAGTTTTTTTTAGATTTAGGAATAAACAAACCATTTTCACTTGCTGTTTGCACTTTCTGAATAAAGATCTGCATCTTTTCATGTGATGTAGTGATTATGGTATTGTCGTCAGCATATCAAAGGTTGTTAAGCAACGTGCCATTTATCTTTGGACCTCCATTGAAATCACGGAGAGCATTGCGCATTATGCCTTCGGTGTAAGTTTTGAACAAGTGTGAAGATACTGGACATCCTTGCGCCTATCTTGAACCATTCGCAGTCGTCAAACGCTGTTCTTACAGTGGAGCTGAAACGGGAAAAGAGTGATTTTAATAATTCAGTTATGTGCTAATATGGGAATCCCATCTTGTTAAGCCTGTTTTACATGTAATCGTGCCTTACTGTATCAAATGCCTTTGCATAGTCAGTGAATACCAAAGATTTTGCCTAATTTGCATGCATTTTTCGATGATTCATTTGATATTTACGATGTGGTCGACATGAGCTCCAAGATTTTTTCTAAATCCTGCATGTTCTCGCGGTATTTCTTTGTCGAGGTGCTGTTGGATCCGTCCAATGATGACGTACAATATGATCTTGGTTGCATGTGAGATAATGAAATTGTGCGATTTTTTCCACATTCTGTTGTATCGCCTTTCTTTGGGATGATGACGAAGACAGCTTTCGTGCAGTCCGTTGGCCAGAATTTGCTCATCCAGAATTTTTGCCCCATTGATAGCTTGTGCAGCAACTTGATCTCAGATTCTTCGGTGACTTTATAGATTTCGGCCGGAATTTCACCGAAGACTGACAATTCCCCAGCTTTCAACTGTTTTATTGCTGCTTCGATTTTACTGAGGAGAATCGATGATTCATGTTGTAATTATGTTCGATATAAACTGATGGAGGCTCTTTTCGATCAAACTAATTCTTACAGTAAGTGCGCTATCTGTTTTTTGTTTCATTACTTTCCGTTAGCACTGTGCCATTCACTATGTTCAGCCATGCAACTGTTACCCTTTTTTCAAGCTTTGTGACAGAGCATAGACATCTAGATATAACCTAGAAGCTATTACTAAGAAGTCCATAGACAGAGGCAAACAGGTCTTTTGGTTTGTGGTTTATATTATTTCGTTCCAGCTTTTCACATTCATTGATAACTTTATAATTCTGCTCTTTTCTGACGTCTCTTCAGCAACGACCAACCGTTCTGTCTCTTCAGCAATGGCCGACGCTCCTGTCTCTTCAGCTACGACCAACCC
>JAYRBW010153320.1:0-14153 GCA_036023295.1 Invenusta paracnida | reverse complement strand
TTATAGTTTAAGTACGCATCCTTTTGCCTACCAAATTTCCATAGTTATAGTCGATTTTGATTGGCTGAGATGTCAACAGAAGAATTACATATATTTTGTCTCTTTTTCTATATATTATCGTGTCTAGTCTAGGTAGTATATTTAAACGTCTTTGCAGAATCCTCATTAAAATGTGCTGTTATGATCTGATAATGTATCGACTATACAGGATATACCTAATCTAAATCTGGTATTATTTTTAGTTGTATGTTTCGATACATATTCTCTATATAAAGCATGCAATGTTTCCTTCCCTGTAGATCCAAATATCGATCGAGTACCT
Source organism: Invenusta paracnida (assembly GCA_036023295.1). Classification (NCBI taxonomy): domain Eukaryota; kingdom Metazoa; phylum Platyhelminthes; order Proseriata; family Coelogynoporidae; genus Invenusta; species Invenusta paracnida. Next base: position 13,831 of record JAYRBW010153320.1, on the reverse strand, counting down.
AAACGTTTAGTCACAACCGAAGGTGAGGCAATTTAACTGATAGTGAATAGCCTATTTTTTAAACGCTGAAATTTTAGTACGCAAGTCTACAGTAAAAGTATATCCAAAAGTAGCAATCGTATCATTTATGTTTAATTAACATTTCTTTAATACCTATAATATAATCAGGATTTGCAATAAGAACATAATAATATTAGGTAGGTAGGTACTATATTATAATAATTTTAGTGTATTTTATATTTCAATTTAGATGAATTCGTCTTCATAGTAATGATGAGAACATATTAAATATGAAATAAGTTCTAATAACCAATATAATAAGTTATTATAATTATAATTAAAAGTATAATATTAGGTAGAAAAATCAACAGTAAACTAGCAATTTTATCCGTGAAAATATTTACGCTTGATTGGTTGACTTGTCTTATTCTGCCAAGCTTAACTGCAGCTCATACCTAATATTATTGATTTAATTTAAATTCTATACATTACATTCGCATGCCAAGTTTCTAAAAATCTGAACTAAAAAAAGGTGGTCAGAAATATAGACATACATATACGCTGACAGAATAAAGCCAATTGGCCAATCAGAAGTATCTTGAAATAATCACGTGACTCCACAAGTAAATAAATACAATTATTTAATTTCAATAATTGCCTATCTATATATTATCTCTATGGCTTTCATGCTCACAAATTTCCAAATTGTATTTCTATTTGTCTACTGATCCCTAGGAAAGTGTAACGGAATATTTTAATGGAATATTTACTGCACGGAATCTAAACGAGGTAATTCCATCAGCCTGTTTTCTATTTCTTAAAATTGCAGTAGCAACACTTGCATAGTTACTTATATTTCAATACAGCGTGCCATGTAAGTACTACTATTTACTTCAATAAGTAACAATTCAAACTCAATTATGGTGATTATTCGTGTGCAAATATATGAGAAGTCATTTTATATGACTATAAATAAAAGTTGTCTGAAATTAAGATTTTAATTGATTTTTGAAGGATCAATTGATATTGGCACTTAGGTGTGCAATGAAAGGATGTAAGCCTAAAATGTTTGTCATCGAATTTCTGATATTAGTATTTTCAATTTGTTACTTATATTATAAATTAATAATTTGAGTTAGTTGTTACTAGCTAGATTTTAAATATTGATGCGACATAAATCAATAATTTTTTATCTAACTTGTTGTAACCACAGAATGGTTGTAACATTCCATAGAATATAAGTATTAGAGACAAGGCATTTAGTACAGCAAATTCTGTAAGCAGGTCTCAATTAAAGGTGTGTTTAATTAAGTGTTTCACCTTAATTAAACGTCGAAATTTGGCCGAATGTTTCATGTATTTGGAGATTCGACTGACGGCCCGTGTGAATTGGAAGAGATAGGATCGATAAAGCGCAAAGAACTCTCTTTCATGCCTACAGAAGGCCTCTAGGAGAGGGGCAGAAGGCTCCAGAATCTGCCGTTCAGTGGAGGGGGAGGGGGTGTGGTGGAGACTGATGTAGTGGAGACAGGGGATCTCTAGCTGTTCCAGATCGTTGAGTAGGGTCGCGTGAAGAGAGTAGAGACGCGGTAGAGATGGAGGGAAAATGACGCTGAGGGAGGATAATGTAGGAATGTAATGCGGTAATTCTATGTAGTAAATATCTAATATAGAAAACCCAAGAAATGAATTACGCGAGATAATTCATTGCGTAAGACCTTAAATTGAAACATAACACAGAAATATTAATATTTCGCTCTCTAGTACTCAAGTAGAAACAAGTAGTATAAATTAATACATTTAATAATGATTGATTTAGTAAAATGGTATAATAAAAATATAATTTTTCGATCATAGTTGTTATTTTATAATAATAATAAAACTATCTCAGTAGTGTGATTTGCCATAGTAACTAAAGTTCCTTTTATATGAGGCAAACAAGTTAGTATAATAATTTTACACCAGTCATAAGCCATATTTTACATATTTGAGGAATATAATAAGGAATATAATATTTATAATGCGATATTAAGGAAAAATATTGGGATTATTACTAAATTAAAAGCGAGTACCGTATAAAATAAAAACACAAATAATTGCATCATTTAAACATATTTCAATTTTATGCATCTAATTCTATGACAGAACTACCTTTCACTGCTTTTACAGTTTCTACCTGACACATTGGGCATCACACTAATCTTAATGGTATCATGAGTCTAGGCTTAAACAGGTATTTAGTTTCGAATATTTTTAAGCGATAATATCGTACCTCAGTAATTGCTGGATGATCAATAAACATAATCCCATGTCATACAATTAATTTAGTTTAGCTAATGCTATGAAACTATGTATTTTTCAGTCTGGCCTCTGGCCTTATACAAAGTGTAAATATAAAAATGCTCCGAATTTCAACGCCCTCTTTTTAAATATTAATATTTTGACAGCTAAATCTATAATTAATGGCCTCAAATTCTCTTCTTTCCATCCGACTTATACCTAGCTTCGATTTGTACTTATTTCATTATTTTGGTGACTATTTTTATGGATTATCATTTAATGTGACTTTAAAATGTTAGATGTATCATTTGATTTATTAGTAGTTTTATTTAATAATGTAGTTTTATAATATGCAATATTACTTTTCATTATTATAACTTTATATAACATTCTTAAAGTTAATTGTATTCAAATTCTAAATGTTTATCTATAGTTCGGACATGTTGTCTTTTTTATTTTTATTCATAATGGTTGTTTGACACTAATCGAAACGTGTCGCAATATATAATAATCATTATTTTCACTGTCAGTTTTTTCATCACTTTAGCAAACTGGTTGAACTAACTGTAATTTTTTATACTAAATATACAATTTATAGATAGCAACACCTAATAATGACAAAAAGACTCACTCTAAAAAATAGTTGACGATAAAATTTACATATTACTAATTCGGTCGAAGTTGGCAGTATAAGTTTTCATATAAAAAAACAGCTATGGATAATACTTATACATAGAAAATTAAAATTTTGAACATAGTTTATATGCATTATAATCTATTCCAATACTAATTATCGAAACTTAATAGTTAAAAAAAGAAAACAAATATTTTTACATGTTTTACAAGAAAAATATGCGAAGTAAAATAATTGTTAACAACATATGTCTTCCCAGTAAGTTTGTTAACATAACTCAACATCTTTATTATTTAAAAGCGGCACACAACACCATATTAATACATAAAAATGGGAGATTAACTTCAATTGCCACCAAAATATTTGACGGTTTTTAAAGCTTTTATTAGGGTACATTTAGATACATTTGAGTACATTCGGGTACATTCGTGTACATTTGGGTACATTCGAGTATATTCGAATACATTCGGGTACATTCGGGTACATTCGGTTACATTCGGTTACATTCGAGTACATTCGGGTACATTCGAGTACATTCGAGTACATTCGAGTACATTCGGGTACATTGAAGATCCGAGTATTGTTTAGCTCACCAGAGGTCCTTCATTGGCAGGAAAGAAGCCTGTTTGAAGGTTTCGGCGATTACGTCTATCAAAGTCCACAGACCAGAACAGTAGGTACGTTCTGTTGATACCAGTTCCCGAAATATCCGAAGTCTTTGGGCTGAACAGTTAAAACATATAGATATATTTGTATAGAGCCGCGTAAAGCAATGACACAATTTCAATAAAAAATCATAAAGACAAAATATAAATGTGAATTGTAAGCGATAGTGCATTTTTAACCAAAACATTAAAATGTCACGTAAATATATAATTAGATATCTTTTTAAAGAGTTGATTATTTGATATACACCATAGAATTAGATAACGTTCAGGATTGTATTTGAAATTTACTGACCTAAAAAAACTAAGCTTTGAATGAGAAGGTTTTATATGAAAACTCGAAAATACTTACGTCTAGATAGACTTTAATAGAGACAAAAAGAAGAAAAATTGTTTCGAAGATATTCTGATAAGAAGAAGTCAATTTACTCGAACTTTTTTGATAGTTTTATTAAACGTATACTATTAGAAACAGATCTTAAAAATAGACACCTTTTATAGTATACCAATAAATTATAAATATGTATTAGTATAGTGCTACCACATCGTCTAAGAGTCTAAGGGTGGAATGCGAAAACCGTCCTAACCATAGAGTAATTATAATCATTACTCTATGGTCCTAACTAAGTTTGGAGCTCCTTAAGACTAGGAGCTCCTAACTTTTAACAGTGTGTTGTAATGGTTGGAGGAGCTCTTAACTAAGTTAGGACGGTTTTCGCATTCCACCTTAACAAATTTGTTTAAGTGTTCAATTAAAACGTAATATAGGAAATTAGATTATTATATATATTAAGTTATTGTTTAATCAAACATTGATTTACATGTAAGTCTGCCAATGCGGAATCCTGTAAAGCTAAATCAGATAACAGTGCTATGTCATTTATTTTGATGTTAACTAAGCGAATTATAGTTCTCACTTTCATTGTAGGCCCGTTCATGGGGTGCCGTACGTCGAACACGCTGAGGAACTCCATGACTGCCGCCTCCTCCGGCTCGACCACGAGGATTTACTGGTCTTTCAACCAGAGTGAGACTTCCTCGGTACTTTCCATGGGTGGGAGACACCTTCTTTTGGAGCTGGAGAGGATATAAAGATCGTTGTGGATGGCGTAGAGGTCAGATTCAATGATTATATATAGGGAATAATTTTTTTAAACTTGGTATTTTATCTTTTTTTTATTATAATAATTTACCACATAAGCTTGAATAATCGTATTACGAATTTATAAATTTATGTACGTTTTCAGTGCGGAAATTGCAATTTTTATAATATATTTACAGAGATATATTCTACCTATGCTGTTACAGGAAACCTACCGCTATTTACTAAAATATATTTATCATTAGTTCCCTCTTACTTATAAGTAGTAAATGAACAATTTCAACATTTTATGTATGATTTTATCATCGATATTTGGTTAACTTTATACATATATTGATTAATTTCTATGGATTTTATGTAACAAATTTGCTAAATATTTTAGTTGCTTTTATTTAGTCGTTCCTTTAACAGGGGAAATTATAGCTGACAAAATGAATAAGGATAAGCACTTAAATATCTTTGATTCCAGTTAACCTTCACAATTTTCCAAAGAAGCCTTTTTTCATAGATATAGAATGTACAGTTAGATCTTAAAATACATTTATTCTTCAGAAAATATGTAGCTAGAAGATAAAATTATTTTAAGAGACAACTTTGGGTAATGTACCTACTCATGAAATTTGTAATGTAAACTTTAAGTGGTTCAATTCTGTTCAAATAAAACATAGTTTTTTTTATATGCATTGTGTTGTACATATTTTTAAACAGTAGATCAATAATTGTAATTATCCTTGGCTAAGTCCCATATTTTTTAATATTTCCAGGCAGTTTATAAAAGTTAAGCCATTAAATATTTATAGAAAATATATAGAAACTGACAATATACAAACATGGCATAGTACAAACAATTGGCAAATGGAACTAAAAAATCAATAATAACGTATGTAAAATACACCATACAACCGCAGTTCCCATAATAAAGAGATCATAACATATCATTTGGCAAAAACCAGAATCATTTTTCCCCTAGATAAAATACACAATTGTTAAGCGTACCCCTAAAATTCGGCAATGATGCGCCCGCTGCAGTAGACATCGTTTTGATTTGTACATTATTTAAAGATCTTTCATTTCAGTGCTTGTCTCAGAGTTCGCTCTGATATGAAACTGCTAGAGAGAGCAGACGAGAAGGAGCGAATAGTCAGGTCGTTTCTATTTCTCACCTATCGTGCCAGGGATTGTTCGTTCTTGTGGCCGGTAACTCTTTGAATTTGATCATTTGAAAAGCCACTTTCTCTTAAAATTGAAATGGTTTTTACTCGAATAGAATATGAGAGTTGGTGCATACTTTTGAGAGCTGTGCGGATTTGCTAATTCTTTTCATCATGCTTGCAAGGGTCGACTTTTGCAATACCAAAAGTGACCACTGGAAACCTTCATTGGAAAAAAGAAATAGCTCACTCCCTTCGGGTAATTTCGGCAAATACAACTCGTGTGCATCAATAGGACAGTGGCTATCATTCCGCTGCCTCTAAACTATATGAGATGCTTTCGAATTTTTGGATAGGAATTCGTGATTTCTCTTTCCGTAATTCCTGCCGTCCGCATCTACTTCACTAGATAATTATGATTGTCTTTTTAACTGCCGAATTGTTTCGCGTTCACGTAAACCAAAATACAACATCGAATTAAACCCAACTTCTTGTTGTAATCGTTGAGGAGTGGATCGATCAAAATAGGATTCTTCGATATAGTTGGAGTCATCTTCGCTTCCGATTGACATTCCTTCAAAAATCGACCGGCCAATGTTTTCAGCATGTTCTTCGCTCGTGTAAACTCATTGTCCTCCTAAATGCTAATATTTCGATTCACTTAAAAGACGATGTATTGCAGCTCTGATGCAAACAAGACTGCTTGGCGAATAGAGTTGACCATCGCTTTTATTCAAGCGAGAATAAAAAAATTGCACGTAATTATTTAGAATAGATGTTGGAGTCTTCTTAAAGTGTTCAGATAAATTATCATCTCGCAAGGAATATTTTGCAAATTAAGTAACTCCGACATTTTCCCAAAACGTTATCAAATATACTGAAGAATAACACAATGAATGAATCTCTAACAAAATTTAAATTATAACATTATTAGGCCTTATCTATAAAAACTGAGCTTAAGTTTGAGCAACAAAAAATGAAGTAATTGCTTCGGTTGATATAAGCTTTATTTATAAGCTTGAGCTATAAATAATGAGCCTAAACTTAAGCAAAAGGATGGGTTTTAAAATCTTCTTACTTTGTAGATTTTTATCTTTCTTGCGCTAATTCCGATACTTATCATTTCAGCCATATTTGAGATTTTGAATTGTATTCTTAGCAACCAAATAAACAACGATCTTAAAAAAATTAATATATAAATTCTTTAACATTATACTTACATACATATATATTTTATTATTAAACTCCTATCTCTTTTACATATAATATCATGTTACGACAGTATGTTGTTTTAATACACTACTTTTTATTAAACTAATAAGATCAAAGTCAAAGTCGTGAGCATTTGCTTAACCCCGTAAGCAATTGCTAAAAATCCGTGAGTAAAACTTTATAGCTACCGACGTGAGCAAAAGCTCAAGCTCACAACTTCAATTCAGAGCTTTAAGCTCAGTTTTTATGGATAAGGCCTATTGACTACTGGCGACATAAACATTTCTATCATTAACCACTTGCAAAATCGAAACAGATATTTTATATCATAAACTTAATCTCTGGGCGGTTAATAAAATTACCTGCTCGTATAATATGACATTAATAACCTTAATTGACATTTAGTAATATAATATTAATGTTGTGTAATTTGGTATAAAGAAGTATTGAAGACAGTGCATTAAACACATTTTAAAACCAATTAATTATTGATTGATATTCGAGCAATTACTTTAATATGCATACTGTATGCACAATGTTAATTGTTAGATAAGAACTCAGCTACGCTTCAACCATTGAACTTAATTTAATGTAAAGGGGTCACTCCGACTCACCTTGACAGCCTTTTGTAGCGTAGAATGACCTTGGCCTACTTTGAGGTCCACATCACTACAGCTCGACGAGTCGCCAGAATGCCCTACAGCTGTCGTCAAGGCAACACAGTGGTCCCGGAGCGTCTGAGAGAGATTGAGCGCTTGGTTGGCGATGCTAGCGGAGTCATCAGGATCGTCAGCTGAGCGTATACCAGGATTTTTATTGAAGATGGTAAAATAGTAGTGATAAAATTGCAAATCAAATGAAGCTGCGGAAGATATTATGTAATAAATAATATAATATGTATGTGATTTTTATAAAACCTTCTATTTTATTTTGTGGTTGCGTTTCAATATATACAATTTAGTAATAAAACCATAAATACAGATTAACTATAATATTCAAAGTTTATTTAAAGTATATTTATATCTATGAATAAAATCCGTATATGGATAAAATATCAGAGATTTGCATGTGTGCTGAAAGCATAAATATATATATAAATCTCTAGAACGGAAATTTTGTTTAAAACGTGGCACCACCGAGAACTCTTACTCGGGGCAAAAAGGCCTCTTTTTAACATTTGATAGATACGAAAGGTCTCCTAAAACTCGCGATAGCTCGGTTATTTGGGCAGCTATTGAAAAACGGCTTTCATTGGTAAATTTTACGGGTAATGTCTCGACAGTGTCCAGATAAATTATATTTGGATCAGGTTGTATTTTTGATTTCAAAATTCTCCTTATATCTCGCCTATACCAATAAGCGCTGCTTCGAAGTAATCAATACTCCTGCATTGAGTTTCCAATAAGAATGCGGCGTTGAACAACACAACAGTTTATGCTATAATTGGTGCCGCGTGTCTACATTACGGAGATGGACAATTTACTTTTTGGTTGTTATTGATCCATTTCTATGGAAATAATGCTTTCTAGGTAATTATATAGAAAATTAATCTACACAAACTGATAAAAGAAAATTGGAAAATTTGATAATCGCATTGTTGATATAAAGAATTTTTTATAAAGATGTTGATCGTTCAGTTAGTACGATTTTATTCAGCAGAAAGTTCAATATTTATGTTATACTCGTATGTAATAAAATATTCAATAATTAATATATTATGTTAAAATAGTTATTTACACAGTAATATGAATACGTCAAATTTAAAAATAAGGGGTGTTTTAACAAGGTATTTCACTTCATGAAAATAAAAATTTAATATCGAAAGAATACCAGATTACTTTGTAGTTTCAAAGCTGGTTATCGGATAGTTTTGGTAAGTTTAAATGTACATAGCCTTGAATATCTATTAGATATAACACCAGTCTCTGTGAGTTTCATTAAATTTGTACATATATATATATCTGTGTCTGCTTGTGTAGGCGGAAGACGTGCATCTGGGCCATATGTGTCGTCTACTGGGCTGTGACAAGGACCAGATGCGTACCTGGCTATGTCACCGACGCATCGCCGCCGTCCACGAGACTCTGGTGAAGCCGCTCACAATGGAGGAGGCGGGAAATGCAAGGGATGCCCTGGCCAAGTACATCTACGCCCGCTTGTTCGACTGGATTGTAGCGCGGGTCAACAGCTCCATCGGACAGTCGAGTACCACGTCGGGGAGTGGAGGAGCTGGTCTCGCGTCCAGTGGGAGTGCTGGAGCGCAGTCGGTTAGTGAAAATCCGATTGTTAGACCTTGAATTTAACCTGGCACTGAAGATCCTTGAAAGGTCAAAATTCTTTAAAAAAATTGAAGGGGCCTTGAAGTAGATTTTAAATAATATGGTGTGAAATGTTTTGTCTGTATTTATTTTTATGATAAAAAATAATGTAAAGTATATAACTTTGCTTGTAAATACTTTCAGTACATTAATCTTCAATTACTTACCGCATACCATGGCTAAATACTTTTTTTTAAATTTATCTCTGTTAAATATTCTTCTTCTTTTACAAATATGATATGATCAGTGATCAGTATCCCCCCCCAATAATTGATTACAGTTATAAAAATAATATGTTGCTTTATTAAAAATATATATTTTCAAAATGGAGTTTTTTTTTCTTAAATTTAATTAAATAACACGTTTTATGGCTTCATCAGATGACGATTCTTCATTGTGATTATTTAATTGCTATAAAGATCAGATTAAAAAATTGCTTCGTGTATTTTTCATTATATTGATGTTTAATTTTTGTCGGTATTCTTATTTGTTTTAACAGAGAGATAAAGCGTCTAACAAGTTCATCGGTGTACTCGATATCTACGGCTTCGAGACCTTTGAAGTGAACAGTTTCGAGCAGTTCTGTATCAACTATGCCAACGAGAAACTCCAGCAGCAATTCAACAGTGTGAGTTCTCTGTTAGTTATTATTACGTTTATATGAAGACTCTTGTTATATTGCATCTTCAAAAGTAAGAATTTGTTAAGCCAAAAAAATGTATTTATCTCTGGAAAGCCAAGCCAAAACCGAAACACTTATTTAAAGTATTATTATGTAAACTTGGACAGCATACTATATATATTATTATATTATGTATGTGCAAGTTTCAATATTTAACAATCTTATTTCAATTTCTTTATTTGTTAGCTTTCTTTATTTCTGATTTCATTAAACCATTGATGCATTATATTGTCACAAAAAAGTCTCATAAGATCGGTAAAGCAATTTCTGCCACTTGAATGTCGTATACTACTTGTACATCAAATTAATTACATATTTAATACAATAATTTATATAATATCTTTCTAGGTGTAAAGCTGATATTTTGATTTGTGTTTATTATTTTACTCACGTTTGGGAGTAAAAAGCCCAATTTCTACGTTTCGTCTCTTTACTCGGCATGTGTAGCACGTCTTCAAACTGGAACAGGACGAATACGTCAAAGAGGAGATTGTGTGGTCCTTTATTGATTTCTACGACAATCAGCCCTGTATTGACCTAATCGAGAACAAGCTTGGTATCTTGGATCTTCTTGACGAGGAATGCAAGGTATGCAGGACTTGGCAGTTTTCTTCGCCAGTGTAGATGGTTGTATTTAAATAAATATATATGGATTCATGCTATTTTATATTAAATATTGTACTAATAAGCTGTTTGTGCAATAAAATATGTTGATAACTTTAGTGAAAGTTTAACTAATTCATTTTATTACAAATTCTTTGGACAATCTTAAAATTATTCTTTAGAATCGTATAAGGTAAGCAATATTTCGATAGTAAGATAAAGCAAGGAAAAAGAGTAGTTTATTTTTCCTATTCTTGTGTTTGGGAATTATTGTAACCTTGGTTGTTATCATTGTAAACTGGATGATTTGTCACAGGTTGGGAACTTAACTATTGTTTTTATTACAATCGGTGAGTTTATATTATTTGGTTTTGAAAACCAAACACAAAAATTGTTGCACGAAAGTTTTTTTCGAGGCATTGATGCTTTCAAAGACATGTAAAGATAATTTCAAAGCTTTTAAAATTTTCGGTTTACAAAGCCAAACATAATAACCTGTTACAAAGCCAAAACCTGTTACACCCCTACTCGTGTAACAGATAAATAAGACCTATTTTATATGATATATACCTGATTGCTGTGCCCCTGTGTTACACTATTTTCTATCGTTTCTCAGATGCCGAAAGGAAGTGACGCAAACTGGTGCCAGAAACTATACCAGAAACACGTGGGGAAATCAGAGCACTTCTCGAAGCCCAAGCTCTCCAATGAAATTTTCGTCATCCACCACTTCGCGAGTCATGTAGACTACACGATCCACGGATTCCTCGAAAAGAACAGGGACACGGTTCTTGAGGAGCAGGTCAATCTTCTCAAAGCCAGCGATGTAAGTTGAGTTGTGATCATCCTTTCAAAAAGCTCTTCAATTTGAATATAAGCCTCTGGATCGGCAATCTAATGTCTGGTAATTTAAAGGATGACGTATAGTAATTTTATCTACTCTACCTTTCTTTGTATTTAACAGGTTTAGGTAATCGATAACTTAACTAAATGATTATTTTATTTTTTATATTGTCAAAATTTTGTAACATATTAGAAAGGTTCTTCTTACTCAATGACTAATAGTTAGAAATTTGTAATTGACTACTGACTGATATCTAATAAGAACGGCATCATATATTATGTATACTCGTTTAGAGGTGCTATATGATTCAGCAGTACTAATAATATCTCACTATATTGCAATAGAGCTGTTTACTTCTACGATTTGGTCGTAGGTTATCTTATTTTTACTCTAGACTACGATATTGCGATGTTATATTTTGAAATTAAAATCAACTAAATTTCGTAGATAACTTATTTTTTTATTGCCTCCATCTCTATATTTTGCATATTCATATAAAAACAATTCGTAATTTTGTGTTGTCTTATTTAAAATAATATTTCTATTAATGAATATATTAATTATAATATAGAATTATTATTATATTATAGAGTTTCATAGTTTTCTCTCGTGCGTTTAACCAGATGACTACGACAGACTACACCTATAAGATATCTTAAATGACTATGTTTTTTAATCAGGTAAACAGATCAGTTTCGAGTTATATTGAATATGTTATCTTACTTTCCTAACAATAATTAGAAATATTAGGATGACTAAGTGGTTTTATAAGTTTTAATTACTCACTTGAAACATCTGACTAATTAACTTTTAATACGTTACTCATTTTAAATTACGAAAAACTGAAGATAAATATACTACTAAACGTGTCTTCAATATCAAACCGTTCAACTTTTCACTGTTTTATAGGCACACGTTATTGCTTTAAAGGTGTCTAAAGCTTTATAAAGAACATAATCCTTTAGTTTTGCTTACCCAATATTAATGGGAAACGTTGGTGTTTGCTGCCTCAGATGGAACTCCTCCCGGAACTCTTCGAGGAAGGTCGGATCCCCGAGGGGGACAGTGGGCAGGCAGCCAAAGTCGATCCTCCACCAGCGAGTGGACGACCACGAGCGGGCTCCAAGACCAAATTGGGTGCCCCCAACTTTCAGATCACTTCTGGGGCAAAGCAGGCCAGACCTGGCAACAAGCAGATGAAGAAGACGGTTGGATCCCAGGTGTGTGTCTGATTGTTTTTCTGTCTCACTAGAATTAGATGGTCGAAAATCGTTCGAAATAATTGCATATTAATTCAAATATACATTTGCTCATCTATTAATTATAATTAATTATCTATTGGCGACTTAACATACCCAATATAATCTAAAATTCGTTTAAAAAACATACCAATTCCGAATTTATCATCGTTTGATTTGAATACGAGCAGTTTTGTTCCAATTTAACATAATATGTAATATAACATTTGTAATATTCCAGAGAAGAAGAAATTGTTTAAAGAAGAAATTACAATATACTAATTTTGCCATTTTTATCATTATTTTCTTATTCATTGTAATCTACATTGTTTGAAAATCAAATGCTTCCCAAGTTTTAAATTATAAACTTTGAAAAAAGCACTAATTTGTTATTAATATATTATGATTATTTAATTTTTAATTTATCTAGTAGTTAAATACTGATAGTTATTATAGGAAATTATTAATAGTAAACAAAGTTAGTTGACGAAAGTTTAAATAATATTTTTCAGTTTTATTTCAATTTGGTTTTGCTTAATTTTTATTCTGTTTTATATTTTTTACAATTTACTAGCTTACGTACGAGTATTATAGTGTAGTAATATCCATGTATACATCCTATTATGTTTAACAATGTTAACATTATACTTAGCTTAATTATAGGTTGTTTTAAATTAAGTCTTTATTTGCATTTTCAGTTCCGGGATTCATTGCGGCATTTAATGACAACCCTCAACTCCACAACGCCTCACTATATTCGATGTATCAAACCCAACGATCTAAAACTACCATTCACGTATGTGTATTTCTTATATATGTATTGTTGTATATTACTCTTAAATATTATATAATTATACACATTAATCCAAAAACATGGTTTTCTGTAATTTTTTTAATGTTTAAATTGTATATATGTTTTCCAACACGGATGGTATTTATAAAGATGGTTATGAGTCTTTCTGAGGCTTTTTATGGTACTAATATAATTTTTAAATCTGTGATATACATGGTCCGTACGGGTCAGAGAAAAGTCAGGGAATTTGAGCATTTCTGAAAAGTCAGGGAATTTTAAGAATGTCTAAAAAGTCAGGGAAATTTGTTA
>JAYRBW010153309.1:0-14154 GCA_036023295.1 Invenusta paracnida | reverse complement strand
TAGCTCTTCTTTACTTTATGTGTATCTCATGCAACTTTAGCTCTTCTTTACTTTATGTGTATCTCATGCAACTTTAGCTCTTTTTTACTTTATGTTTATCTCATGCAACTTTAGCTCTCTTTAACTTTGTTTATCTTATACAACTTTAGCTCTTCTTTACTTTATGTGTATCTCATGCAACTTTAGCTCTTCTTTACTTTATGTGTATCTCATGCAACTTTAGATCTTCTTTACTTTATGTTTATCTCATGCAACTTTATCTCTCTTTAACTTTATATTTATCTCATGCAACTTTAGCTCTTCTTTACTTTATTTGTATCTCATGCAACTTTAGCTCTCTTTAACTTTATATTTATCTCATACAACTTTAGCTATACTTAATGTTATGTGTATCTCTAATTTTGTTGCTCTTCTCTATAATACAATCATTTCTTTCTACTTATTCGTTCTCTATTCATTTTATCAGGTTAAGTATTTGTGAGTAGGTGACCTGGGGTTTTTTATTAACTTTTAATTATTTAATAGTAATAGTAAATTGATTATACTTTATTTAATATCTATATATATACCGAGGTGTACGCAATATACATGTACATATGTTAATGTTTGTAATATGAAGAGCGACACACACACAACCGGAAGGTAAAGATAACAGCAGTAAAATGACTAAAATCTTTATTTTTATGGGATATTCCAGCTATTTTCAGCCAATAGGAAAAGAAAAGACTTGCAAATACTTAACACTGATTAGTCGACATAAAAGATGGATGGTGATGCAGAAAACACGGTTCATGCGACTGGTAGGTATAATGTAGCATGCATTTTAATGACACAGGGATAATACATATTATAATACTCTAAATAAATAGCAAAGTAACAAATTTCGTTAAATCTAGAAATGGCAATTTTAAATAATAAAATAGTATCTATTTTTTGTATATATACAATAATTTATATATATATAAGTCGTTTAAAAATTGGTCCATAGTGTACCTTATCATTAAATATTTTTTGAACATTTTTAAAATTTCTTGTTAAGCTAATCCATTGGAGTAAATTCATCACAAAGTACCTACTCGTACAAGATACATTTATAATTTATGTTTTATATCATAAGGAAATATTTTCATGTACTTTTCAGTGTACTCACTATAATCGAAAATTTTGATTTATGAAGTAAAGTAACTTTAACTTTACATAAATTGAAAAGTGTTTTAATAATATATAAAACATAAACCATTATACTCTTTGCATTACCTGCATTACACTCCTTTTCTCCTTTATAAGAGCATTTGTAATTTTTGGTGCTTTTGCAGAAGACATTGCAAGCAGTTGTGAAGTAGTTGTTTTCACAAGTAACTTTGAATCTGATTTCCAACCTAGGTATGTCAATAAAAATGATATTGTTTAATAAGTCTGAATACTAACACTGTGGTTACCAGGAATTTCTGATTAACATTTAATATTATACATATCTTCTCTAAATGTTGAACAAAAAGATTTTTTACAGAAAATTGAAATAAATATATTCAGCATACCATGAAAGTCCGAGTGTATAAAAGATGCTGGTATATGTATGGTCAATGACATTATATATTTTGAATGGAAGTAAAAAGTAAAATGAAATTTTTTAAATATTATAAATACTAGAGCTAACATAAGGAGATAAGGGATTTCCGTTTTTCTAAAATATTATCTTGATATTATTACAATATAAGAAATCAAAAGATATTAAAATATGATTATAAACATTAAAATATAAAACAAAAACTAAGACAGGTAAATCTATATAAAAAGATATTTGTACTTTTATCAATGAAATGAAATTAAAACGTTTCAAAGTTTATTTTAAGTTTTAAATATCTAGATATATGTATATACATTGGTATAGATGTTACTTTTATTTCAAAATAATGTGTCACTATAGTAAATCAATAATTAAAACGAAAATTTATCTAAGATTATATTTTACATTTTCTTATCATACATCTTTTTGATACTATCTTTCAAATGACTATGACTTACAAATAGCCCGTTGAACTATGCTGATCTCGGGATCGAATCCCGGTATAGAGAGTTAATTATAGGATTGTTGTGGTTATTATCAGCCTGGGTTGTACCTTCAATCGCTACACCGGTCCTTTCATACTTTTTCTTAGATTTCTAGCTTCGGATCTGCCTCCTGTGCAGTTTCCCAATGTTCTTTCCTTGCTTAGGTGATTTTTGTTTTATATTTTTACCCATCAGAGAGTCGCTCGGGGCTTTGCTGGCTTACTAACAAGTTGCAAAATGATAATCGTGTAATCCACACGATGGACGTGCGGGATTAAAAGTAAACCGAATGAAAGCAAATAGTAGATACACCGGTATTATTTTGAACAATGTGTAATGTAGAAAATGGTAGAAACAATATATATATTTATGATAATTGGGATAGCCTTCTGAACTTGACACTTACATGTAGATAAACATTTGAAAATAAATATTGTAATTACAATAGTTTTGGAGCTCATAATGCATAAACTTTTATGTTTACCTCATTGACAAATAAAGAACAGATGTTCACAATTATATTTGAAATTGACTACTCACTACTAAGTCTTATAGCATTTGTAATAAGTTAATTTTCAATTATTTCACAAATATTTTCACTCGAGGACAACGCAATTGTTTTAATACATTGAATTTATAGATTACGCTTTCTATTATTACGTTGTCCGCGAATTTCACTTTCCAGAATTGTACAAAATTTCATAATTTTGGTAATTTGCATTAAAAATAAATTCAGAATTTCTCATAATTATACACAAGCTTACTATTTGATATTGCTGACCACAAAACAGACATTTCTATAGAAAGCCAAAAGTGTAAAAATTTGCTGAAATATTATCAAATAAAATTACATTCAAAAATTCATCCAATAAAATACAAATACTTCAAACTTACACAGCTTGTGTTCCTTCCAGTAAATACCGTGTTGATTCGGAATTCGGATAAGTTTGTAAAAGATGCGTACTGATATTGGCGATGTCTTCAGGATTTGAGTCTGTAATATTATCTTTAACCTGAGTTTCTAGATTGACTGATCCCTACAAAATCATTATAAAGAATTCATTCATAGAAATATACATTATAAAATCATAATAATTTACATATTATGTACATACATTAACTTCAATAATACATGTTATATAATGTATTTCTCATTTGACATATTTTCCCATATTATGCATATGTATGTTTATATTATGATCAAAAATAAATTGTAATATATGCGAAACCTCATATTATGTTATTTCAGAGAAATCTGCATTTATTATACGAAAATTGAAGGTCTGAGGTAGATAAATAGATTTCCTAACAATGTTTAATACATTCATTTGAACAATATCCATGGCCGCTTCCACAAATTAAAATATGTCATCTGTTCATGTGCAACGATTTTATTCATGTATAAATGTAGAAGATGAACCACAATTATGACTGGACAGAATGTAACATTTGTGAATATAGCAATATATTTATTATATCTATGACAACAACGAAAAATTATGGATCACAATTTCCTGCTCTGTCTTTATAAAACTTTACATATATTATATATTTTTTATATAGATCAATTTTTCTCAAATAGAGAGTAAATGTAATAATTTAAAAATCCTTCTATAGGTACATCTTCAATAATAATTCATAATCTGCACAATGCTATAATTCCTGCGTTATACTTTTTTAGAATTGTTTTCTTCATATATTATTATTGGAACAATTACTTATGCAATTTTATATATTTAAAACCGACATATTATTTTCCGTTAACTATACTATAATTATCTAAATTATAATAGTTTGTGCGTCATCTCGCAGTCCTTTCAAGTCAAATGATATGGTTAATCAATTTTTAATTAATTATTAATCGTCATTATATTTTTATCTGAGTAATCTGGTAGAAAGTTACATGTATGCTCACCTTCCATTCAGAAAGTGAAAACATCATCGGATTTTTCGAATTGTTGCCGAAGTCGTTAGCAAAATCTTCCTTAGTTATCTGAATTTGTGAATATGATTTCGTGCTCCTCTCACCACCAATACAATTGGGACTAATCAATAAGAAAATATGAAGAGAAGCAGTTAACGAAAACATGATTTAAATGAAGGTCTAACTCGTTTGTATTATTTATTTACTTTGTTTTTATTAAGGTAATATTTTAATGAGTAATTGTTACACGAGTGTGGATACAGAGCATTTGAGAATATATATCTATGTACAAAGAGCAGAAGAATTAACAGATTTAAATTTTTACTCACTCTGATTTTGACTGTTTGAGACAAAATGTAAAGAATGGATTGCAATAGGATTGCACTGTACAAAATCGCTTCCATCGGCTTTGACAGCAGTGTCCATTGGCCCATTTACCTGTACTCTCGTAAGAAATCACCTCAATCGATATTTCTGCTCCGCTCTGGACTCTTTGGATCTCAACGCATACCTTAAAATTATCAAAAACAAACATATAATAGTCACATCAGCATTGATTTAATTTTATATTACATTTCCCAGTGATTCAACATTTATATTTAGTTTAGAAAATTTTCGAGTCATTTGCCTTCTTTGAAATATGTTTTTTTATATATTTCTCGATATATGTTAAAATGTTATTGTTAGTAGTAAGATATGAAAACTTCTGATTCGCTAATTGATTAATTAGTTTAAGGTAATTATATTATATTATAAATATTATTATGATTAATTCTCAGAAATTTTTTTTCAATTATTCAATATATATTCATTATTTAAAAAAATAATAATCTTCAATATCCTCCTACTATTTTTAATTTGTTGAACTTTACACATTTCAATTTTAACCTGTAATAAAGTCTATATCATAGAATAGCTAAGGTTACTCTAAAGTTTCTTTAATTAAGTTTCTTTACTCTATGGTGTATTTTTTTAAATAAAGAATACCTACATTTGTTATTAAATAATCAATTATTTCATATTTTATGTTCATCGAACATTTGTATCAAGCATTTTTACGAGCGGAGAAATAATATAATTATATCCTGCATTTAGTAAAACAGCTATCTGCTTGTCTGTAGTTTCACCTGATGACTCTAGCAGACAACTTTAATGTATTTTTCGTAATCAGTTCTAGGATAATTCTTTACATCTTAAGCATTTTATGTTTTTATATTTATAATATGAATTTCGTTACAGGTAAATTATTGGTAAAATCTGATCAAAATTTACTGACTTTTGAAGAATATTAACATACTATATTTGAATCACTGGGTAATTATGCTCGTTTAGAAAGTAAATTCAATGTTTTGATAACGCAAAGTATTTTGTAGATTTTTAAATGACAACTTGTAATATTTCTATTTTTTATTTATTAATTAACACGCTGCATTAAAAGACTCAGTTATGAAAATGTTATAAAAAATATAATTGCAAACGGGTGTTTTATGTTGTAGAAAATATTGCCCATATAAAACTGAATAAATTGACTTGTATCACATTAATTAAAATAATAATTTATATTAATAACTTAACCCCCTGAGTATTACTTTCGTATTTATTAATTATTTCATTTGTCACTCCTTATTTATTTAATTTTAATGCCGCTTTGGACCATTTTCCAATTTAAAAAATTCAACTATTTCAGAATTTCTTTGCAATTTTTAGTGATATTTTAATTCTTTGGCTGAAATATTGCATACCCTGTACTTAAGATCCGATTTCATAATCTCACTAACAGTTTTTATCTTCAACACACAACTACAATTTCTATATGTATATAGAAATGTATACATATATGTAATTAAGTTCATAATTCATTTGTATAGCCCATAATTCTTTCAAAACTGATGATTTCATTACGAAATTGTTAATCAGAATCAATTCCATATAATACACTTAAAGTAAATATTCCTTACATTAGTGCATTTAATCTTAATAAATATCCTATTAAACTAAATTAACTAAATTAACTAAATTAAATTGTGATGAGAATAAGAATTAAATATATATATATATATGAATACATATGGGCATACATAAGTATTCCTAGATTTTTGAAAGCAATCATATAATAAATATTTCTTATCGCTGCAAAATGAATCTATATAAAATTAAATTTACACGGAAGACTCACCAAAACTATTAATGTCAAAATGAAACGAGTGATATCCATTACAGCTAATCGAAACGGTTGAGATAAAACTATTTTTTTTTAATAATGATATACCGTATAGATTCTTTTTCCAGAATAAGTGTCGTCTATACTCTGCTATCTAATCTCATTTATAACTTGTATAAATGATCATTTGCTGGTATATGTTTTACATACATATAATATATTTATTGAGATAAGATAAGCCTTTCGTGTATCGAAATATGTTGATAAACATGTCTATACATGAGGCAGTGGAGCTAATACAATAAGTGTGTTTAAATAAGCGACTGTGTTTTTTGTTTCGTGCACTACAACACACCTTTGAGAAGATTAACTGCGTTCTTAGACTTCGTATTACAAAATACTAACTGTATATATCTACTTATATTCTATTTAACTACGCCTATCCAGTGTTATAGCCTCGGTAGAATAAAACCACAGCTTTTTATACGATATGTAAATGGGAAATTTCTGATGTCAAACGTTTTATAGTTCCAAGGATCTTTGGTGAACTTTTGTGGACACTTTAGGGAACTTTTAGCTAATTTCTGGAGAGATTTGAATAAACATTTGTAGAGTTTGTGGAGCGTTTTTGTGAAACTTAATGAGTTTAAATAATTGTTTTGGTGTAGTTTGAAAAAAAAGAAGTGCAATTTGGTCATATTCAAAAAAAAAAAGTTTTTCCTAAAATATAACTATTATGCTAACACGAAGTGTAAAAAAAGGCCAATGGGTGTTTTCCTGATAATTTGCAAACTGTACTACATACTTGTAGCACAGCATGTGGAAGAAAATGGATTCTTTCTAATATTATCTATTTAAAAATTTGATTGTCAAAGAAAACATTGCTTTGAATTAGTCAATGTAGATGATATTATTTGTTTTGAAATTTACACTAAAAACTAAACCTTTTTTGTTTAAATTTCTGAGTTTGTTTTCGCACTCTAACTTCTCATGGCATACCCACAGACGATTAAGAGATGTTTATTTGTAGAATTTAATTATTAAATTAAACGATAATCAAAATTTATATTTCAACGAATATAAAGATCAATTATTAATTTCCAAATTATATTTTTAACAGTTCATTTATGCTATATCACAGGCGTAATACGTTTATAAGGCCGTATGTACTTTTAATTATGTACTAAATTTGCCCCTTGATAAAATTAAATTACACCAATATAAAAATTGCCTTAAATAATTAAGGCAATGTACATCATTCGAATATTATTTCGAGATGAAGGAAATTGAAGGAAACCTGCAGTCGTCTATAGACTGTAAATGGATGAACATCTAAATAAATACTTACTATAATAAAAATACTGAATCTATACATATTTAATAAACTAAGTAAACAATCAAATAATTTATGGTAACATCTTATAGATATTATAATCCAACTGTATAACATGATTTGGATATCTTTTAAATAAGATTAATAATATAAAACGCTTATAAGAACTTTAGATCAATAATAAAAATAGTCGAAATTACTGTATGCTACGACTTTTTCTTCAAAAGCAGTTAAAATGTTGTTTTTTGGTAACTTGTGTATTACTATATATCTACTAAAATTATTTTCTAATAATAAACCAATAAATGTAAATAATACTTCTTACAAACAATTGCAACAATTCTAATTTAATTAAATACAAAAGGTTTATAGTATATTATTAATATATTAACACGGCCTGAGAGGAGTGTGTTGCATAAAAGCCGCATGATATAAACGCGTACTGTGATAAGCGCGGCCGAACAATAAGTTTGCCAAAATAGGAAGGAAAACTTATGTAAAAGAGGCTGACTTTAAAGCGGCTTTTTGTTTTAGCAGCATTATATAGGATTGCAGCACTTATATAATTGCGCACTGGTAAGTAATAATAACTATACAGATATAATAAAATCGCTAATCAATATTTCACTACGTTCAACTCTCCAGCGCTCCAACAAGCTTTTTCTATCCTACTCTAAGCTAGTAATCTGTGTTTCATTTCACTTTAACTACACTGACACGTTCTCTATGAGCAATCTAACAGAATTCTTGGGGGCATAATCTTCCCGATGAGTTATTTGGAGTTATATATACGGCGTATATACCGCCATACATCAAACTGTTTTACTTGACTGATAAACTTATTAATTAAAGTGTAGCTTAACCCGCAAAAATGTCATATACTATAGTGAAACATTCCTACAGATAAATCACAAAAATAGGAGAAATATAAGTAATATTCTTTAAATGATGTGTGTGTGTAATTATATATATGAAGATCGGTATATCACAATATATATTACAAAGTAAAATATTTAACAATAAAAGTAACAAAATTCACTGATGAAGATTTAACTAAAGTTCGCAAAAACATAATTTATCGGGTTTTTTTCTTTCACTAAGTAATTCGTTGATAAACATGCTTATTATAGCACCTGATATTTACACAAATACTATTATAGTAATTTAACATTTATGTAATCAATAATAAAGAAGTTTATAAAGCCGTACTTATTTAGGAGGTGTTAAAATGAGATATTTCGAAACACTAAAAAAGTCGATTACACTAACAGTCGTATTTCAGAAGCCGGGCTAGTGCTTATGCTAGTGCTAGTAATACTAAAATATGGACTAGCTAGTTCGAAGTGCTAAATGTGTATTTCAGAAGCCGGGCTAGCACTTGTGCTAGTGCTAGTAAGGCTAAAATATGGACTAGCTAGTCCGAAGTGCTAAATGTGTATTTCAGAAGTCGGGCTAGCACTTGTTCTAGTGCTAGTAATACTAAAATATGGACTAGCTAGTCCGAAGTGCTAAATGTGTATTTCAGAAGCCGGGCTAGCACTTGTGCTAGTGCTAGTAAGGCTAAAACATGGACTAGCTAGTCCAAAGTGCTAAATGTGTATGTTAGAAGTTCGAAGTTTTGCTAAGTTTTGCGCGCTAAGTTTTTTGCTAAGTTTTGCTAAGTTTTGCGCGCGCACATTGTATTGTTCTCTTTATCAGATTGGCTTACGCCCTTGTCGCTAAATGATAGATGCTTCTGATATGCTGTTCTTATCATACATTCAGCTTTTTAGGTACCTATTACCATATCTGGAGTACAAGCAATATTGTATACATATAACATACTGTGCAGTATAAAATGACATGTACAACACATAATTTGCTATCAATTAAATTACAACAGTAATATTTGCTTTTATGAATATTTTACAACCATTTAAAGCTATATATAAAGCCATACCTTAACTAACATATTTATTAATAATTAATTATAGAAATGATCAGTATGGAATAGAATAGAATTTTCTTGATAATAAAATATAATAAAATATGATAATTTTTCATCGATAAAAAAATCTAACACAATAAAAAGTATTTATTGATTTTATTTGACTAAATTTATTTATAAAAATATAAAAGAATAGTTGCGTATAATGTATGTTATCCATATCTAACATTTTTACAAGCAACATATAGCAATAAATGGTATCATATAGGTATAAGTTGGACATACTACTAAGCATACATTTCATTTGTAGATTGTTTTTACGTGTATATATCATATGTATACATATAAAATTTACATTCACTTTTAAAGTATATTTCTGTTTAGTGTTATGTATTAATTAAAATTCTATTCATTTCCATTTATTTGCTCTATACTCTTAAATGTTTTTAATTAATAACCAACTCACGTGTATGCATGTATAGTTTTGATGAGAATTAAAAAATGTCTATTATTCATTCAAAATAAAGATAAGTTTAGTTATAGTAATGCTATAAGTAAGAAATATAATTTAGTCCAGAGTTAGCACGGGTGTACACTTCGGGTTAAATTTTCGCATAGTTAGTACGGGGTACATAAGTTAATCTGCCTTCCAGTATATCAAATATCACCATGTACACGGAATTTAGTCAGCACGCGCATTTAGTCTTAGCACGCGCATTTTGTCTTAGCACGCGCATTTAGTCTTAGCACGCGCATTTAGTCTTAGCACGCGCATTTAGTCTTAGCACGCGCATTTAGTCTTAGCACGCGCATTAGTCTTAGTCTGGCTTCTGAAATATGTTGGCTGTAATGGCATAATCGATTAAGATAATGAAATAACAAAGGAAAGTAAAATGTTTGAAGTAGAATTTGTCGAAACTTGTAAAAGTCAGTTTTATAAACTTTTGTTTGTATAATTTTTGAAAAAGTTATTATTTCAAACCGTTTAATAAATGCTACATGGTTGTAATTAAAATAAATTGTTTGCTTATTATACATGTATACTATTATTTAATATGATTAGGTATACAATTCGCATTATAAATATTGCATATATATGTACATATATTTTATACGATTTAATCTCTTCCAATAATACATCCTTTGTTGAATTTTAATATGTCATTCTTAAAGAAAAGCACTTTAATGGCACCAAGCTTCATTTACTATTGCACAATTACTTTTGAGTTTGGCTGATTTCCAATCTTTCCTTACAGTACTATACCAATGTCTTATATATCATTCTTTTCTATTTCAATTGTTTCATTAATAATTTAACCAATCAAAGTAGGTAAATGTGTTTTAACATGCGATTATATTTACAGTTGTGGGTCAAATTGCCTAACGTGAAAAAATAAATGAGTCGCTATTCGCTTATTTGTAAACCTACAATTGTCTCCAGTATACGCATCCTTTATGTAAATAGAGAAATTGGTTGAATTGGTTACATTTTACATATTTAATTAATATATTATGATGAATATTTTGAGACAATAGTTTTCTGTTTTGTTTCCAAATTTATATATCTTTTCTTAAATGTATTTTAAATTGGGGCATATTATTCTTGATATATGGTGATGAAGCTAAAAGTGTTGTACGTCAATAATTGGAATATTAAAAAAAAACTTACATTTAATATGTAAGCTATGCTAACTTTCACTGTAATTATCTGCAAGAAATCTAATATTTTTATTTAAAAAAATATGTAGAAATTATCTCCTTTCTGTCTGTCTGTTTATTTCTTTTTTATTCTTGTTATTTCTTCTGTTTATTTCTTGTCTCCTTTCTGTCTGCCAGTCTCCCGTATATTATCTACTTCCGGGTGCCTGTATTTTTAATTTTATCCTGTGAATTTATACTGAATTAATGCAGTACACATATAAATTTGTATTTTAGTTAAAATGTTTAAAATGCTATCTATTCTTTTAAAATATATTACGTAAATTCTACATTACGTTATGGGAAATTGTATAAGACAATCATGTGCAATGCACATCAATATTTACTAATATTTAAATAATATATCCGACAAAAATATTTGAGAAAATTAAGCTTTAGAAGGATACGTATGATATTAAACTATTATTGAATGAAACAATATGATCTCAAGGTTATTAACACATAATATGATCACAATTAACATGTTAGTTTATAAGTTAATGTCTGCCAATTATATTGCAGTAGTAATCGTTGAGGTGATAATTCGTTCAGTAGTAACCTATATTCAATTGCATCAATTATATTATAACGATTTTATTCAGACATAGATTTAAGCTTTTTAAGAATTTAGATTTAGTAGATTTGGAGCAGACTAAATCTAATAATTCAATCTAAGAAAATCTCTGCCTGTATTGGGTATAAGTTTTCCAAAACAAAGATGAGCGTGTAAATATTCAATCAAGTGGTATTATTGCCCTCAAATGTGGATTTAAGACAATCGAGAAGAATACAATTTCTTTCAAATTCAGCGTTTGAGCATTCAATAAGAGTTTAGTGTGATCATGTATGTGGTGTCTGAGCATTCAAATACGGATATAATGCAATCAAATACGGTTTAAAATATATACATACATATTTATATAAGGAAAGAAGCGCTTGCATCAATATATTTGGTGTAATTAGCTACAAATTTTGCATGTTAAACTTCCTAATCATGTAAACAGAGTGACACAAAACAAGTTAGGTTAGGTATTTTATGTGCCGCTTTTGCATAATCAGTTTAAATTGATGGAGAAAGAGTGCCTATGATAGACTGCTATATTATTGTAAGATTTATAGGATCAATAGTATTCGAAATAGTTAATACAGTCAGTGAATAAGCTTACTAGACAGCAGAATGGGTTACTGCTGCCATAGGGTACTAGTTACTACATGACTAGAAGGTTTAACCTCGAATATTTGTAGTTAATAACACCCAAAAAAATGCAGCAAAGCTTCTTTTTATATATATGCTTTATATTCGTAAACACTGTTTAAATAAGAAAACTTTTAATTTGCTATAATGTTTAAATTAAAACAAATTTTTAAGTTAAAGGATTATTTTTCGAATAAAAAAAAATTATTAACTGACAAGTATTAATAGTGTCAACTTTACATATATGTAGTATATCTCGTGAAGGAAAAAGATTTGTGCTAAAAAAAACGATCTATTTAAAAATTTTGATATTGAAGTATACCATTTATTTTCAACTTTTTAAGTTGATAATGTGTTTTGAAACTAAAGTTATAAAATTGACTAAATGCATTGAGTTTGGACTCGCTGATTTCGTTTACATTGTGCAGACATTTTTTCTATATATTATTCTTTATAAGACTAAGAGTTGCGTGAATATTTTTATTCTATTAATTTATAAAAAACAAATATCGATATAATTGAAACCTTTAAATATATACACGATGTCTGTAAAATATAATGTACTACATTTATGCCCAAGACTGTTTAATTTTACAAAATCTTTCGGTTCACTGAACGAAATAAGTACACTAAGTAGTCAAACTTTTTTTCTTGAATTTCCGAGTGTTATTCTCCCCATGTTCATGGGTATACTTCAAAGTACCATATTAATCAATATGTCTGCTTTCAGTTCCGTAAAATTCTATAAAAAATAAAACTCGAAGATATAATACGTCCAAGATGTAATATTAAAATCTTCGTGTAATATGTGGAAACATTATTAATTGCTTACGAAGGACAATCGGAGAGGCTTATTTATGGCCGATGTATGCAAACAGGAAAGTGAGAAAAGCAAAGTTTTGTTGATTGTCTGTGAACTCTAGGGACAGGCTCTTTTGTAGATGCTTTAGTGATACTCTTTTGTACATGCTTTAGTGACAGGCTCTTTTGTACATGCTTTAGTGAAAGGCTCTATTGTACATGCTTTAGTGACAGGCTCTTTTGTACATGCTTTAGTGATACTCTTTTGTACATGCTTTAGTGATACTCTTTTGTACATGCTTTAGTGATACTCTTTTGTACATGCTTTAGGGACAGGCTCTTTTGTACATGCTTTAGTGACAGGCTCTATTGTACATGCTTTAGTGACAGGCTCTTATGTACATGCTTTAGTGACAGGCTCTTTTGTACATGCTTTAGTGACAGGCTCTTTTGTACATGCTTTAGTGATATACCTACTCTTACCACCAAAGTTTCCTATTTCTGCCTCAATATTTCAAATTCAAATATTTGATTACTCGCAAATTCATTTGTTCGCTAGTACTATACTTAGTTTATGTTTGATATATTGTTCATTGTTCATTGTATTAATTTATATCAATATGTTTTAGTGAAATATAGAAAACTACATTTTTATGTTTTTGAAAGGTTGTTAAAAACGTCCAACTCTATAGAGCAAGAAATGTTTTTAAAGACATTTGTATTGAATTCGTGATATTCAAAACATCTCCGGCCGGACTTTATAAATATTGTATATTTTAATTTTCTTTGTAGAAATAAGTATAGAAAATAAATAACCCAAAAATATAAAAAAATTATAATTTGTTGAATTTTCTCCAGTTAACTATTTAGCAAACACTAAACATTTAGATGGAATATTATAACATAAACTATACTTTTGAATATAATGTGGATTTTTATCGATAGATTATTTATTCAAATTTAAAAAAAATTAAAAACTGTCCATTATTATTGCCTGTACTGGATAGTTATAAATCTGGACTGTTTTCGTTTGATGCTATGATATTAAACGACTGTTTTAACA